>OX461808.1:175660061-175908590 GCA_949802685.1 Dicyrtomina minuta | reverse complement strand
CAGGGCTTTGACAGAAATAGAAAGGTTCAACTGTCAACTGTTCAACGCAACTTAATTCATGTGATATACAAAATAATTGCATTGATTCTCAACTTTTTCGACAGTGATGTTTTACTCAATAATAAAACGATCCTAGTTAAAGGGACTGCCATAAATTACACTACCGATTTAAACACTTTCCCGAATATGTTTTGTGTAAACTCTAAATATATATATGCTTACAAAATTGCCTTTAGTAATAAGTTATGATTGCTAAATGTGAAATAATTACACACCTACCAACCTACCTAATTAATGTTTCACCTTAACAGTCCAGTCGCTTCCAGATCCAGACGTCTGCATTAACACAAATTACTGGTGTCGACGATACCAGCTTAAGTTGCTGCTGCTAGACTATGTATAATGAAATAGGTAAACAAATGTTTCTAATTAAACAGAAAGAGTAATTAATTACTCACCTTAAAAATTTACAAAACTCAACTGAAACTGAATACTGAAATGAAAACACATATACAATTTCAGCTTCAAGTTTCCCGCGCGGAACTGAAAAATCAAGGACAGCAAAATACAAACAAGTTGTCCTTTTACCTTTCAAAAAATCCACTGACTGCCACTGAGTAAATGCCACTAATACATATTTGTTATAAGAGTGTAATTTAATTTTTATAAACTTTATTTTGAATTGTGAATATAAATTACGTTAATTTATCAAATCAAATGAAATTGAAAATGCTGCTTTATTGGAAATGTTACAATTTCGTAATGTGTAGTAAAATATGCGAATATCAGGTGTAAAAAAAACAAGGACACATTTACTTGACAGCCAGCTGTCTGATGTGCGGGTAGGTAAACTAAATGTTTTTAATGTTTTAAATAGAATCAAAATCTGCATTTCACCTCCTCCGCGTGCGTATATTCTAAGCCCACCGTGTACAAATCAAGCGCGATGCGCTGGATTTTTGTTTGTGTAGCAATCTGTAATATCTTCTCATGCAGAAGCAGTAAGTTTATTCAGAAACACTACAATAATGACATAACGAAATTTACGATGCAGCTTTATTCAAATGCACGTTAAAGCAGAAGTGCAGCTACTAAGGATTTCCGTGATACAGGAGCAAATTATTTATTATGCAAATATTGAATACTTATAAAACTTAAACACAACAAACATGTAAATGCCGTCCTTTCCAAAAACCAATGCATTTTTTGTTAAAGCGGAATAAATTACATTTTAAAAATTTTAAGGGAAATAAAATTAGGTAGGCTAATTCACAACACCACTAAAAAAAACTTAAATTGAAAAATGTTTAAATAGGACTTTAATCACGGCTTACAATATTAGGAAAATATATTTAGCATTTAAAAATTTTTTTAAATTGTATTTATTTATTAAATTAAATTAAATTAAATTCAAAATGCTGCTTCATTGAAAATGGTAAAATTTTCCCTGAACTTGCTGCTGCATTGTCCGGACGACCACAAGTTTTGTCATATGTATTTGCTTGCTAATCTTCTGGGCTTGGGATTACATCATCATCATCAGCTGGTACTGGTTCTGGTTTTGGTAATGAAGGCTGAGCTGGAGTTGGTGGATCAATAGAAGAACTAGAACCAACCGCAGCTTCTGCTGCAGTTTTCAAATTCCGTTTTGATTTCGTAGCTCCATTTTGACGAGAAATCTTGGATTTCTTTTTTTGAAAAGCCGGACCCTTCTCAAGAGATTTAAGTACAGGAAGCGGTTCGGGGGAGGGGCTGCTGAAACTGTCTGAGGAATCCTCCTCTTTGGCACGACTTCTTGAACTCTTTAGTGGAAGTATCCTACGAGGAGGCATCCCTGCAGTAGATTTACGAGCAGTTTGTTTGGTGCGGGCCATATTTTTGAGTGGGTAGGTAGGTTAAGAGCAGGAGCGTCACACGAACTTAGTTCGGGAAAAGTTGTCAAGTATACAAAAAGGAGCTCGTTTAAGCTCAGTCCCGAAAAGGTACAGACACAAGATATTTGCTCGTACAGTCCAATTATGCCTCTTACATCCCTTAACCAGTCAGCCCTGAAATAAAAATAAATCACAAACTTTCAAAATTCGTTCCAGAAAAAAAGCAATGCAGATACATCTTTGTATTAGATTCCTTATTTATCGATTATTTAAACTCTCCGTCAAAAAAGGAACCTGCTACATATTATTCACTCTAAACTACACCTAAAATTCACCAAACGGAATAGATGTGGAAGTTGGTAATTAAAAGCTATAAAAAATTCTAAAATTTTCTAGTTATTAGTTTTTTAAAATTGTAAATTCTTCTATGTAATTACAAGGTCAAAAATGTACTATTTACACACTATATATATGTATTTTACCTCCTCGGCCGGCGTCTACTCCAATAAATCTGTCACAGTCACAATAAGGTAATTTCGAAAGGTATATTTCAAAAAGAGGTAAAATGATGCAAATTACAAAATTTAATGCACCAAACACTAATTGCTGAATTCGCTGTAATTAATAATTATTTTTAAAAATTATTCGAACACCATACCGAGACTGATTAAACTACTCGTATCGATCTATTTGATGAACTGGACTGGAAATATTATCACCGACTAAAAATTTTTGATTTTTGTCACTCGTTGAGTAAGGGATAATAGAAAGTACGAAGGGGCGATTCACGGAGGAAATAACTAAACGAGGGATCGTTCACAAATTAAGTACATCATGAAAAAGCCCATATAGGTAACCCCTTCGCTATCATGTCAAAAGCTCAACTAGCGAGGAATTACATACTGTTCCCGCACACCACATAGAGATTTTGCCAATTAGTGCACCTGTGAGTTGCCGCGCATGCTCTTTACGAACGGCCTATTCAAATAATTTAATAATTATCTTTTACATCGGACGGCATCAGTTACAAAGTTAATCCCATCGATGACGTCATGTGTGGACGATTCTAATAATAATCAGGCAAGGGAAGTAAATATTTTGGTAATTCTTTTGTTCGTGAGACAAATTGGAGGCTGGACGGCTGGAGGGCTTTGCCAAAAATAGAAAGGTTCAACTCAACTTAATCCCTACGTAGAAAAGAAAAAATTGTCTCAAGTCTTAAATTTTTCGGCAGTGATTTTTCAATAAAGTTAAACGAGAGCCCATATAGTAAAGGGCCAGCCACAAATTAAGATTCCGATTTAAACACTTGTCCGAATATTATAGTGTAAATCTTGTACATACTATTTTGGAAGTTGTCAAGGAGTGAAGAATGAAATTGAGCCAAATTCATGTAAAACTAAAAGCAAAGATGTTCTATCTTCAAAGAATTAAAAAATGACTGAGTTAATGTTTATTTTATAATGTAGATACGCGATTATATATGACGACATTCAAAACAATTAGTTTTATTTTCGTAAAGGGGGTCGTCTGTAAATAATGTCATCGATAAAATCTGATTTTTAGGACCATATGACACCCCTGCCATCAGCTTAACTATTATTATGCATAGAAGGCTAATTATTGTAATTTTCTTTACTTACTATGGGATGTCATAATGAATACGCGACTACACCAATTGATCCAATAGATGACATCATTTATGGACGATCCCGTACTACAAACTACAACCTACTAGTTATTACTATTTAATATGAAGTATTCATTAATAATATTATATTCGGACTGACATTCTGAACTGAAATCTTTCTAATACTTTCGACTTTCTACGATTACTGACTTACTGACTACTACATGACTGCACAGACAGACTAGACAGAAGACAGAAACAGAACATGAACATAACATAATAACGTTAACGTTTTCGTACTTTGTACAGAGATACGAAGTTATAAATGATGCACCAGCAGAAAGTTTCCTTGTGCAAGGAGCGCTAAATTCAAACTCAATTTTCGTACAAAATTTTCAAATCAAATTATCAAATCAATCAAATCAAAGTTTATCAAAGTGGAGTTTCCAAGTATTTAAGTGTATTGTCATTTGTGGTTTTCCAAGTTAAAAGCGTAATTAAGTGTAAAGTGCAAGTAGCTATAACTGTTAGCAAGGCAATTATCGCTAATAATTACTTACATAATAAACATATTGAATTGCTGAATTCCTAATTTTTTGTTTATTGAAACACAAGCAACAAGAGAAAGTATTGGATTGGACTTATCCATTCACCATTATATTTGTAGTATTTATGTTCATGTAGTAATTACAGGTAGGGTAGGGTCGTCTAATTGTGATCGCTTTTTGAAAAACTTTTGGTTGTGCTATCCGTAAAACTTAGTAGAAACAATTTCGAAAGCAACGACCCTTGAAGTTTAACAAACATACAATTCTGAGTATTTCCTCCAAATTTCATAAAATTCTGATGGTATAACAAGAGTTTAAAGAATTCGCTCTTGGCTGAGTTGGAAGTTTGTTAAGTCCGGTAATTGTGATACGTCTGCGTCTAATTGTGATCGACTAATTTAATGTCGAAAGTAATATTTTTTAAACTCTAAAAACGTAGTAAATAAGCTTTATTTGTTGTATTAATGTAATTGTGAATGACTGGTCATTCCAATCGTCGTTTTTATTTTGCTGTATGCTCACCAAAGTTTATTGCGTTTATGTATCAAACTGAATGTGTTAATAACTCTAAAACTCATATAACACGCTAAATTACGTGTATGAAAAATTAGCGTTCAAAGTGTGACATTATAATACTTTTAACCTGCGTTTGCAGTTAAATATCCATTATTTACAGACAAATTAGCACAGTTCAGGTCAAAGTCAGTGTATTTTGCAATACTGCAGTTGCACGCTTAATAGCATTAGTATCACATTTACATGTCACACCGAAGCGACTTACGTTTTCGAAAATAATTTACCAAAAGAAAGACCAAATTAGAATTCAATCTGAATTGAGCTTATCTTGTGCCTATTAACCATGGTTATCTCTCGCATAGTTAGTATTATTGAGAATATTTTCGGAACAGTAATTAGAGAGGTTTGAATATAATGAAAACAAACTCTTCTCACTAATTAAATGGCAATCATAGATGTTTTGATTTTTTTCTTTAACAAGATATCCGAATTTCACGGCGAAGATCAACTATTACACAATTACACACTCATTGAGTCGTTGATTAAAGTAACACAAAATTCGAGCATTGGCTGTTGTTCGTTAGGAGACGGTTTCATAGTATCACAATTACCTGATTATCACAATTAGACGACCTTACCCTAACTGAATTTATTCAAGTATATTTTATCATAATTTTATCAACAGCAGTTTTATTAAACATCGTTTCTTTTTTTAAATTTCGGAATTCAAGTGTTCGTGTTTTGTTTATTCTAACTACACATATCATCCTCTACTTATTATGACTTAAGATTTTCCAAGTCACAAGTGTATAGAAGTTGAGTCATGACTGACCACAAAACTGTATCAGGGAATTCTCCAGCTATGAAACCATCCCCTACTGCTAATGATGATATCAACTCCACTATTCACCAGAAAAGTTTAAACAAGAAGACTAAAATTGGGAATGAAAATGTTGTTTTTCTTCATCCAAATTCATCTTTTTCGGTAGAAGAAAGTGTGTTTTCAATTGATCACGTAAGTTTCATTATCAAAATAAGTAAAGAATCAAAATAACTCATATCCAATTTGTGCTGGAAATATGATCTATGCAAAAATAAATAAAATTCGGATGCAATAATTCGTTTAAGTAATATATATTTGAATACTTTTAGGATCTTCATGAAAATAGCGCCACATGCACACTCTCAATTTGTAAAACAACATCAAAAATAAATTAGCCTGCACTTAGTTACTGCAGATCCAAAGTAACTCGACTGCTTTTTTCGCCGTTCGCTTACAATCACGCGCCAAAGTTTAAAAAAATTGATGTTTGATCGATTTTGCAACCCCGTAGCTTTCACAATTTTCGTCCAGTTTTTAAAAACTTGGAAGCTTTGCAATTTAAAAAACTTTGTATTACAACTAAAATTTAAAACGTTTATGATTTCGAAAATAACTATTTGTTTCGGATTTTTGTTTCGAAAACCTACTTATTAAAATTTTGTGAAATTTTATTGAACGTTTAAAATAATTGTTTTCGAGATTCTAAAACTACACATTTTGAAAACCCGACTGAAATTGTAGGAGCTACAGAGTTGGGAACTTACAAAATATCGATTTTTTAAAAATTAGGCGCTTGATTGTAAGCGAATGGCGCGAAATGTAGTTGAGTTACTTTGACTCTGCCTAATTCACTGCGACTGCGAGTGTTGTTTTTAAAATCGGAAGAGTGGTATAATATGTGGCTTGGCTCCCTTGTTGGTATTATTGTCTTTTGTTGATAGTTCTCTCTATAGTTAGCTAATGTATTTTATTTGTTTACCAGATACTGGAATTCATATTTGCTGAACTTGACCGAGAAACGTTGTTGGATTGCCGCCTTGTCTCCCGTCGCTGGGTACACTTCAGCTCCAAAGCCCTTCAAAAGATCATCACTTTTAAATTCCACAATGCTCGAAACCAACAAGTTTTGTACTGTGATGGTGACGGAAATCGCCCTATTAAAGATTTAGTTGCTCTCATGAACGATTCCACGGATGGGAATTTTCTCTGCACCTCCTTTGAAATTCAGGACAGATACGACGGGAAAATAGATTCATTTGCTCAGCGGTTCTTCAACGCTCATGGGCACTTCATTAGGAAAGTGGAATTTGTGTACAATTTACTTTTGAGCGATCTCAAAAGGCTTCTTTTAATTCAAGCGCCGAATCTGGAGGAGTTAAAATGCAGTTGTATCACATGGAAATACACAGCCTCGGAGTCTCGTTCAAATAAATCTGAGACGGAGGAGGAGAGACGTAGACGAAGAGAATCTTTATTCAGCGAAACGGCCGTTGGTCCAAAACCTGTTTTCAAAAATCTCAAAAAGTTTATATGTTTTTCTGGAGGAACTCCTCGAATTTTTCTACAACAGCTCCTGGAATGCTCTCCGAATTTAGTGGAAGTATTTTTGAGACCCAAGTGCCTTCCATATCTCGTGCGACCTGTAAATCGCCTTCATCTGCTCAAGTATCTTGCAGTTCACGTCGAAGCAGATTATGTGGAATCACTTGCAGTTGTTGCAAACAATCATGAGGGTAATTGGGCAGTGGAGGACGTTGACTTTACTACTTACACTAATGAATGGGAATACTGGGACCCAGCTTTGGCCTCGCAAGCGAGAGAAGTTGTGCGTAAACTTCTTGAAGGATGCGCCGCAACTTGTCAAAAGCTTCGATGGGATGAGGGATTCCAGGATTTTCAGCTCCCACATATGCCAAGAGTAAAAGATTTCAGTTTGTTTTATTACGAAACCGTGTGGACTGACGAGATTATCAGTAATTTTTCAGACATTGGAAGACTAGGCGATACGTTTCCAAATTTAAGGTACCTGGAAGTGAAAACTGATTCTGACGTATATCTTACGAATGAAAATGTGTTTGGAAATAGCGTCCCTGCACCAGTTCAAAGTGTGAGAAATGTTTCCTTTAAGTTTCACCCCGATCCAATTTTGCTTGAAAGTTTCCGGAATATGTTTCCGAATGCTGTAATTACTGAGACAGGCTATGGAAGGTGAGGAGTAGAGAGAGAATGTACCTATGTTACATCCACCAGATTTCAAATTTTATAAAATATATTCTCACGATATTCTGCCAATAAATACATGAAGAAGGTTAAAGTTTAATTCCAGAATCCATATTATGCAAAAAAAAACTGGTTACGCACGTCACATATTGCGTCGGATTTTATACACTATTTTGATGAATTAAGAAACTTGAGAGTAAAATGACTGTACACGCTACATTTCTCTGTTAGTAAAATTGTTATTTTTAAATCTTGAATTAGTTTTTTTGTACTTCAGCATACTTTTAATTTATATTTATTCAAGTGATAAGTTACAAATAATCAAATCATAAAACCATATATAATCAAATTAGAATTTGGATTTCTTAATTAAATGTTGCAATTTTGGTTTAAGAATAAATACAGTGTGGATTCCCAGCCGCCCCGGTCTAGGTTAAAATGTTGTCGCGAGACATAACATATAATCAAAAAACAAAACAAAATGGTGTCTGCTTATTTTTGAAGAGCTTTCAAATGATATATCACTTGACAAATTCCGTTAACTTTTTTAAATTTGCAATTATGTTTTTTCGAAACCAATTTGGAAATAATAACAATCGTGCGTCCACACCATGTTCATTACTTTTCCATAATTGTAAACAATGATACGTCATTTTAGTGTAAGTTTATTGAATGACCGGTCGAAATCTTGAGTTAACACAATATTTAAAGTTTCGGCGGAAAATTCAAAAATTTGAATTTTGAATTTTTGGTTGTATTACAGAAATTGATTATAAATAAGAATTTAAGCATCTTTTTCAAATTCGAACCACCCTATTGAGCTGATAGGCCTGCCAATAAACAAGGGTTTTAACCCTTGTTTTTGCATGAATAAATAAATTACCGTATTTCCTCTGAAAGTACCCCCCGCGTACGTGTTTTGAACACATATTATGTGTTTGAATCTCCAACAGAAATTTCCAATCTTAACAGGAAAGCACACCGTATGGTACACCCAGATTTTAAAACCACTAGGTGTAATCGATTTATCCATCTTATTGTTAGTCTTGGTGTACTTCAACCCTAAGGCAACTCGGTCGCATTTTGCGCTGTTCGGTCACGGTCACAGTTGCACGCTAAAGTTTTAAAAACATCGATTTTTTGATCTTTGTTACCCTGTAGCTCCTACAATTTTTATCCGATTTTCGAAAAATTTCAATTTTTTTGATCTCCAGAACAATAATAATAAAGATAACCGTCTTTTTGAGGCCCTAAAAATACCTACGTTTTTAAAAACTAAATTGGGTTTCCCGTCCTGACTGAAAAATATTTCTTTAAAAATAAGTATTTTTACAATTTTACTCTAAAAACTAAAAACTATATTTTGGATGTTTTAGTTTTCAAACGAGATGTAAGTAGACATTTGAATCTTGCATGTGTTACGTGCTTATTTTTGTAACACGTAAGAACGATGAGTACCTTATGTCCGTTTTTATTCAACAAAAATTAAAATAAATTTTCCTTACATAGTATTTCAATTAGGTAATTGAATTTTTAAAAATAAAAATAAAAACTTAAGACATATACAACAAAAACAACAGGCAAACCGACGAAAACTTATGTTAATAAAAGCTTAAGCGTAACATCTAAACAAGAAAAAATAAACATACCTAATCTTGTATTTTGAATTTTGACAGTTCTAGTGTTGAATGCCAATAAACGAATTCCTTTTATAATTTCACCACAGCTCAGAACTGTGTAAATTTTCCTAATAAAACTGAAAAAAAAAGCATCTCTATGTGGCTCAAAGTTATATTTTGACTAAATACATCTTGCAGAATTTGAAATCCATTCATTACTACCTATCTACTACATAATTTAACGGAATTTTCAATATATCAATATATTATTTTGTTCAAAGTCAAAGCCCCAAAAATCCCACCCCGGCGGTTGCTCGTACGAAACTTAGCAATAAGTTTTGCAAAATTGCAATAATTTTTGTAACATGAGCCAACAAGTTATTTATAGATCATTATTGAAAAATATATTGACTTAATTTTTGTGATAATTAACACTTCAAGTCCATGACTAGAGTTACAAAAAATGAACGTTTGCTCAAACTGAAAAATTTATAGCATAATTAGTAGAGGCTTTCATTGCGATGTCAGAATCCACCAAAGCATAGTGTGCATAAAAGCAGAAGTACGATGCTTTTGATATTTTTTTATTTAATTGTTAAACAAAAATGTTACAAAGTTTAAGCTAGTAACAATTTTCTAAACCAAATACAAAATCAACATGGGCACTTCCAGTTAAATTGCAAGCAAGTTGAAATACCGTATATCCTATAATAGTACGCCCCGCGTACTATCCAAATTTGGGCCTCTCAGACCCGCGTACTATTACAGACCCGCGTACTAAATAAAATGTAGAAATTCCCAGTTTATGAACATTGTTTTATCCTGCCATCACCTCACAAGCAATACGATTATCAAAACGGATATTTTATTTGCAAATAGATTTTAACAAAAACAGCTAGATAACTTAAATAAAAATTTCCTATCTGCATTCGTTTTAAATATTTAAGCTACACGTGTATTAAAACTGCTGATTGTTACAAAATCTAATTTTCAAAATTTCTAAATATTTTATATTGAAATAATTTTTCAAACTTTTTAACGTCTAGGGCCTAGGGGATAAATATAAATTGCAAATGGTTTTTAGATAATGCATCATTTACTTACACAAAGTTCTTAGTTTAATGTTTTCATTGTAATATGTTATACAGACAATTTTAAAACAACATTATATACCTAACTGGTGTACCTCAGCTTGCAAATTTAAATCAATGCATTTTGACATAGGCCTATATGATAACTAATTGTGTAAAACTAATTAATCTGCTACCAATAGAAAACACATAAAAACATACCCGCGTACTATTACAGACCCGCGCACTATTCAAACTGAGGGCTCTCAGACCCGCGTACTAATACAGACCCGCGCATTATTATAGGATATACGGTACTTAAATTAAAAATATAAAAACCAACCACCGATGCAATTTAATTGGAAGCAATTGCTATTCACACATTATGAAAAGCATAAAACGAATTCTAAATGAGACAACTTGCAGCATATTTCTACCCATTTTAATGACTGGTATTTTGCTCCATAAGCCTAATACATCCAGCTATTTTTACTCCACATTTTAAAATACAAGAAAAATGGTAGTACAATCGCAGTTAAGTATATCGGTACAGCAAATAATTAATTTCCTAGAAATAGCGCACCTAATTTTTTACGTAAGATAAATTGTAAATAGTAACTTTATTTAAATACTTATTAAAACATAATTTAGAGGGTTGTCAATGAATACCTATGACACATACGCAAGTAAGTGAACGTAGTGGCAATATTGTGAAATTCAAATTAGCGCTTAGAGAGAAACACAAATTATTAAATTAAAATAACTGACACTGTCGGTCAACGGCGATAACCCAAAAGTACTCATCACCTTCCAAACTCTGTCTCAGTAATTACAGCATTCGGAAACATATTCTGGAAACTTTCAAGCAAAATTGGATCGGGGTGAAACTTGAAGGAAACATTCCTCACGCTTGGAACTGGAGCAGGCACATTATCCCCAAACACATTTCCATTCGTAAGATATATGTCAAAATCAGTTTTCACTTCCAGGGATCTTAAATTTGGAAACGTATCGCCGAGTCTTTTTATTTCCGGAAAATTACTAACAATCATCCAGACGGTTTCGTAATAATACAAACGGAAATCCTTCACTCCTCGCATGACTGGGAACTGAAAATCCTGGAGTGCATCATCCCATTCTAGCTTTTGACAAGTTGCAGCACATCCCTCAAGAAATTTACGCGCAACTTGTTTTGCTTGCGACACCATTGGTGGATCCCAGTCGATGTAGTGAGTACCCAGGTCAATGTGCTCCTACCCCCGTGATTGTTCGCAACATCAGCAAGTGCGTCCATATAATGTGGTTTGACTTCAACCGCCAGTTCCTTGAGGAGGTGGAGGCGGTTCACAGGTCGTAGAAGATACGGAAGGCACTTGGGCGACACAAATACTTCCACTAAATTGGGGGAGCATTCCAGGAGCTGTTCCAACAAAATTGTAGGAATTTTTTCAGACATGCATAGGAGCTTTTTGAGACTTCTGAAAACAGGTTTTGGACCGATGGTAGTTTCACTGAATAAAGATTCTGTACGTCTACGTCCCTCCTCCTCCGTCTCGGATTTATTTAAACGAGACTCCGAGGCTGTGTATTTCCATGTGACACAACTGCATTTTAACTCCTCCAGGTTCGGCGCTTGAATTAAAAGAAGCCTTTTAAGATCACTTACAAGTAAATTGAACACAAATTCCACTTTTCTAATAAAGTGCCCATGAGCGTTAAAGAACCGCTGAGCCAGTGAATCTATTTTGCGAGCGTAATTGTTCTGAAATTCAAAGGAGGTGCAGGGAAAATTCCCATCCGTGGAATCGTTCATAAGAGTCACTAAATCTTTAAGAGGGCGATTTTGGTTACCATCACAGTACAAAACTTGTTGCTTTTAATCATTACGGAAATGAAAAGTAAGAATCTTTCGCAGATATTTCGAGCTGAAGTACATCCATCGACGAGAGACAAGGCGGCAATTTAACAGCGTTTCTCGGTCAAGTTCAGTCAATATGAATTCCAGTATCTGGTCAACAAATAAAATACATAATAAAGCATAAAGCTAATAACTATATACTCTTATTTAAATAGTTGTTTATTTTGACATAGCTTATTCCAATTCTAGTGTGAATTAGACATGTCATTTTAATTCTTTGCTCACGATATAATTAAGTAATTTTCATAATGCATAATGAAACGTACGTGATCAATTGAAAACACACTTTCTTCTGCTAAACGTGAGGAATTTGGATGGAGCAAAACCACGTTTTCATTTTCATTTCGAGTCTTAATTTTTAGAACTTTCTTGTCAATAGTTAGGCCGATGTCATCGTTAGCAGGTGGAGAAGGTTTCAGTTTCTTAGCTTAAGAAATCTCCGATAGAGTTTGGTGGTCAGTCATGACGCAATTTTCACTTTGAACTTTAAAAACCTAAAACAAAGGATTGAAAATGAAAATTAGCATTAGCGCGCTTGCATTTTGGTTTCATTGATAGTTAGAAACAAACGATAAACAATAAAACACGAACATACCAAAAAAACAAAATAAATAGGTGCACGGCAAGCAAGCCGTGTAATATTGAATTTCTTGTATAAATGAAAGTATGGTTATATTTAGTTATATATCAAATATAACAGCAGTCACCTTACCTTAATAACACAAGTATAGTGAGTCTTGACCGCGTCAGTTTTAATCCTAATCTTAACCTTGTGATGTCATTACAAATTTTAGCAATTAAAAATTGATGTTTGAAGTTATTGAAGAGAACAACTAGGTTTCTAGTAAAGTCAATCACATAAGTCTTGTCAGGCTTCAATCTGAAGCCATTTTTAACGCACCAGGTATCCGTCAGGCGTAAACTTGCTTGGATCCTGCTCACAATGGCGTTGAAATCCCGACCGCTTTGGAACATGGCTGCATCGTCTGCAAAACCCTGGGATAGCATTGATGGTACTTTGGCCTTCAGGGTGGCAAGTAACTCATCCATTAATAGGTTCCAAAGAAGTGGTGAGAGAACACCCTGCTGTGGGCACCCTCTCTCTACACTTCTTCTCCTAGTTTCTTGTTGCAGTTCAGAGTGTACTTAAAGATTACAGAGCATGCAAAATATCCACCTTCTGATTAAGAGGGATATTTCCAAACGCTCCATTGCTCGCTGTACAGCACTGAACAAAAGATTGCTGAATACTCCTTTAATGTCTGCAAAGACAGCAAGGACTAATTCTTTTCTTTGCAAAGCTTTTTCTACATGTGTTACCAGCCTATGTAGAGCGGCTTCGGTGGATACTCCTTTTAAGTAAGCAAATTGGTTATTGGAGCGCAACAAGGCTTCTAATCTAGGAGTCCTTATGTGCCTATCCGTTAACCTCTCAAGGGACTTTAGCAAAAATTTGGATAGTGAGATTGGACGCCACGATGTGGGTTCGCTGTAATCTTTCTTTCCTAGTTTTGGTAAAAATACGACCTTTGCATTACGCCAGATTGTCGGTGTGTAGCCCAAAATTATTATTATTATTATTATTTGGGGTTTTTATTTCTTTGTTTCGTATTTAACTTGTACATACACAAAAGAGACACATAAAAATGTTTAATCAATCCTGAAAACAGTACATGTAGATAGAGAATTTTGCTTAATTTCTACTTAACATATTACAGTAACTAAAACAGTACATAATTTTCTTAAAGAAAAACGAAGAAGCCCTCGCGACATATATCAAGCGCCGAGGATAACAGAATTTACGAGTGGAATTATTTGATTCAGGACTGTGTTACTAGTAATTGATATCCTAAAATTTTGAATTTAAAGTAAAACTATTTGTAATCATACAGCCAATGTTTTGGAAGAACCAAAAAAAACCTTAATAAGGAAAAAAGTAGTAAGCTTTCCGTGTATATTAATATAAAAAAATATTTAAAAAAAACCCTTTTTATAGGTATGTCCAACTATGCTGCACTAGTGAATAAAATTAGTTTTGATACCCCAGACTGAAGTCAACTGGGTGAGGGATTTCGGGCACCCTTGCTGCCCTCCAAATATCACGAAAATTAACAGCACAGTTAGACATTTACAACGTTATAGGGTTGTCAAAAATGTTCACTAGTATGCCCATAAGTGAGTGTAGGTTACGTGCACTGGAGTATGTATAAATTATAGTTGAATGAGGTGTATGGTTACTATAAATTAACTTTCAAAATTTACTGTTTGGAATTAAAATACTTTATACGGTATAATTTAATTGTATAATGCACTACACTGACGGAGACGATTGTTGGATATTGTAAGCGGAGGCTGGTTTTAGTTGTAGACGTAGGTGACTGCTGGCGGATGTAGTTTGAGGCTGAGATTGAGAGTCAGAAAGTCCAATTTAGATTTGAATTTTGATTTCGCGGTGCGCCATGCGCAGAGGGTCCCCATTACCATGCTGCTAACAGTGGACGAGGAGAATGGTTTTGCGAGTAATTTTACTTATACTTTATATTTTAAAAATGAATGATTATGACTTAAATTTAGTAAAATTGTAACTTTAAGTAATGCTAGTACAGACAGAAAAACACGGGGATTGCAACAGTATAATGTAAAGTACCTAATTATAGCTAAATTACACTTAATTTTGTGAAATTATCAGACCTTAAGAATAACACGTCCTACACTCAGGGCACACTAGAGAACTTTTAATTAGGCACCCTTCAAACAAAAATTGCAGGTGTTCAGTGAGTACAGGTAAGCTGTGCTGTAAAACAGCCAGAGCTATACCGTCGGGGCCTGGTGCCTTGTACGGCCCAAAGCTGTTTACTGCCCATCTTAGCTTTCCCGGTGTTACAATTGTTTCTATCTCCGGCACGTTCATAGGAGTAAGATCAGCAGCTGGAATGACCAGCTGCGGATCACTCAAAAAGTGGTGAGCTAGAAGAATGTCTAATATTTTAGCCTTGTTCTGGGTGAGATTATCTGAATCAGGAACTTTAAGGCTTGTAGGATACTTCCTTTTTTCATTTCCAAGAGCTTTGCTAACCCGTGCAGCTACTGGTAGACTTTCAATCTCCGAGCAGTAGTTGCTCCAAGCTAAACGCTGGGCTTAACGCAAGACATCTTTGTAGTTGTTTCTTGATTCTAAGTCTTCCTTCCATTTGGCAGGGTCTCTATTTGATATAGAGCCGGCCTGCCGAAAGAGAGTTCTAGTTCTTTTGCGAAGAATTGTTAGATCAGGTGACCACCACGGAGCTGCTTTGCTTTTCCATGTGACATATTTTTCTGGACATGCTTTCTTAAAACTTTCCTGTAGACACAAGGTGATGCAGTTTGCTCGATCCTCCAAACCAATGAGTGTGAGGTCACATTTGCTGTCTACATCCTTTAACTTGCCTTTCAGTGTCGTTTGAAAGATTGTCCAGTCTGTTTTCCGTATATTTCGTATTTTAATTAACGGTGGTTTGGCGCTTGCAACTTTAAATCTTATGTACCGGTGGTCTGAGTTTGACTTTTCGTCAGAAACATGCCATAGTCGAATAAGATTTTGTGCAAAACTGTTTGTTATTGTTATATCAACAACTTCCTCTCGGTTTCTTACAATAAATGTGGGTTTCATGCCCTCATTTTCTACGTCCAGGTTACTGGCTAGTAGAAATTCAAGCAATTTATCACCCCTCTCATTTATATTAGTACTGCCCCACACTGAATGATGTGCGTTTGCGTCAGCACCAATCACTAGTGGTAGCTTGTGTGTTTCACAGTAAGATACTAGCTGCCTCATATGCTCAGAGGGAACTTCCAGTGTGTCACCAGGCATGTAGACTGATGCAAACACTATAGTTCGTTTCCCCCAGTGCGTATGTATTGCTACTGTATCCCTATCACAGAATTGTGACAACACTGTGGCTTTGACGTTTTTTGATGTTAGTATACATGACCGCGGAATGTCATTTGTTTCAGCAACAAAAAGCTGGTCTTTACTTCCAAGCCCTCGTATCACACCATGAGTGTGGTAGGGTTCTTGGATTAGAAATATAAAGGAGTGTGGGTGGGGTGGGGTATGAGCACCAGTAGGGTGTGTTGGACGTGCTTGTCGCACTAGCATGGCGTCGCAGCAACCTATGAGTAAGGCTGCCGCTGCACGCGCATGGTTCATGTTAATTTGGGTTGTGTCAACGTGGGGCGGAGCCATATTTTTGGCTCCTCCCACGTGACTCAACCCGGATGTTTGTGGCACGCTTAGGCCCTAAACACCCTCAGTGGAGCTTTCCCTCTCCTTCCCCCCACCTCCTGTAGATAAAGATACTACCTCTATGAATCAGAGTTGTTCAACGCCATAGTTCAGTAGATGTTTGCAATTTTCAAGGCAAGATACTGTAAAAGGATCAACCGCAATGATCATTGTGTGCCCTTTGATGACACCACCTATCTCGCTTGGTATGTTGGCATAATTGATCCATTGTGTGGTAGACAGCATTGGATTCTGACTTCTCAATTTTTCGCAAAAGTTGGGAAATGTAGTCCTTGCACCTCCTACCCATACTCTGAATCTCTTGGTTTTAATCACTTTGGGTACTGGGGCCATAGTATGCATCCATCCGATAAAGGTGAGGTCCTGTTCATTAGGCTCCTCCCACTTTATGTCATACGTGTTGGTGATGACCCAGTCCGAGGAGTAGGCATTATTGCAGTCTACTCGTATTTGTCCTTTGGAAGTCAGATAACGAGTGGTGATCTAAAGTATTTCTTCAGGTCCTGCAATCCGTTCCGTTTCCCGTGCTGACAAGGCTATAATATAGTGAGCAAGAGCCAGTCCTGGGACTTTGTCAGTTTTATTGTCCCCTGCAAAGGTTACAATAACTGTAAAGTCCGTGCATTGCTTGTCAACTACCTCATGCCTTGGTGGTAGTTTTCTCTCAGTTTTACTCCCAGGGTTGGATGAAGGTGGCTTACGCCCTACTTCTTGTGGTTTCGGTTTCCCCTCTCCCCCCTAGTTGATCATTTGAGGGTGGCTTCGAAGTACTCGCTTCTCCTTTGCTCTTCTTCCTCCTCCTCCCTGTAGTGTCCGTGCTCGATCCGGGTGACGGAGTAGCAAGGGCCCTCTTACCCCCACCGGCTGGTGTGGGATTCGGAAGTGGAGTCTCGGATTCAAGAGCAAGTTTAGCCTGTTCAGCTCGTTCGGCCTTTAGAGCCTTGGTTCGGAGTCGAATGGCTTTCCAGTCCTTCTTTGGTTTTTTTGGCTAGGTGGGTTTCTTTTCATTTTCATTACCAGCCTGACCATTATCACCGGTGTTTGAAATTTCCTTCTTGCCTTCGGTGTTTGGTGTGCAGTTGTTGTCCATGAGATGTTCAGAATCTTCGTGGAGAAGTTCGGCAACAACTGCTGCCGGCACGTCGACCTCCATGTCCTCTTTAGTAAGAGGACTGAGTACATTTACTTCATCTTTGTCTGTCAAAAAAGACAGAGTAAATTGTGCATGGTTGTTGGTTGATTTAATTATTATTATAACATTTGGTAATACAATAATATTATTTTTGCACTGTACACAGACTATGTGGAATTTATTTCCTTCAAAGTCCGTGTAAAGGGTGTAAATATCATTAAATTCTGTAGTAACCACATAATTGCAACCTAAAAGTAAGTTTGCACTATGTGATTCCACTGAAAATTTAATATAACGTATGTGCAGCAAACTCTTTGAGTGCAAGCCAGTGGACACTAACTATGTGGTTAACGTCCCAAACAGCTGCACCGTTAACAGAACTGCTGGTTTATATTCCATCTGTGTAGAGACAGTTTGCGCAACACCCCTGTTGTCTTCAACCGACCGCCAGCCATCGCCAAAAGCACAAAGGAGTGTCGCCAACCGTCTCTGTACACATTTGGAACTTCCAACTTTGAGAAATTGGAAGATATTTACCAAAATACGAAAAAAATTACTTACCTTTACCGGTTCCGGTGCTCCCTGGAAGGTTAGCTATCTTCTTCGAGTAAAGTTTTTGTTTCCGTATTTGTATTTTTGGTTGAAAATTGTAATTTTCGAAATTGCTTCTTGCAACACTTTTATATCCACGTCTGACTTTTCAAACGGCGCGCGGGGCCAAAAAAAAACATTAAATCAGGCGAGCTAATACACAGCAACATTAGAAACACATAAAATTAAAAATATTAAAATTCTAAGACTGCAGTCCGACCGCTTAGAACGTTAAACCGTTAAACATTAAACTTAAAACATTAAAATAAAATTAAAAATGCTGTTTTAATGAAAATAGACTAAAATCTTGTTATTGCGGGCGTGATAAAACTGGACCTGCTGCATCGACTGGACGATCCCAACCTTTGATATATGTACTGCGTTGCTATAACCTTCTGGGCTTGGGATTTAATTACATCATCATCTGGTACTGGCACCGTAAGACTGGCACTGCTGGCACCGGCTCCAGTGCAGGTAATAAAGGCGGGGCGAGAGGAGATGGTAGATCAGTAGAAGAACCAAAACCTGCCTTAGGAACTTGTACTGCTGTAACTACTCAAATTCCGTTTTGGTTTTGTAGAAGCTCCATATTGACGAGAAATCTTGGATTTCTTTTTTTGAAAAGCCGGAGCCTTCACAAGGATTTGAGTACAGTGAGCTGTTCGGGGGAGGGGCTACTAAAACTGCCTGCTGAATCCTTCACTATGACACGACGTCGTGATAGATGCCGTATTTATTAACTATTTAAACTGTCAGTAAATAATCAAAAGGAACCTACCTACTATTTATATGAGCTTTACTTTATAAGCTTTTGCTAAGAGTTACTCAACGGACCCAACTTTATGATACATTTGCAAATAATCCAGTAAATTATGTAGATTGGTAGGAAAAAAGATCCAGGGAATCAGAATTCAGAGATTATGGATGTAGCTATCTCGTTTACTATTGCACGATTATAGTTTATTTACGCAATCCAAATTATAAAACTACACTAAACTACAATAAAAAGAAAGTTAGCAATCCATGGATTTGTGTATTATACGTTGTGGCGTCTGCCGGGTCGTTTTTTATATATCAATTAAATACAACAACTACGTATAACTACATGGTATAAAATGCGAATCAAACAGCCTGATGAAATATTAATGCATTATTTACACAAAAATTGTATATACTTGTGCACGAGTAATTTTTGTTTTGATAATTTACAGAAAAAAAGCATAAGGCCCGCCGATTTCTTTGAAATTGTGCCTTATCGGGACACTGGCCCTAGTTAAACGTTAAAGTGGGTTAAGTTAAATGGGGTGTGGGTAGATTTTATTTAATCCGTGTTGATTTTGTGAGTGGGCACACGACGACCAACCCTAGACACGTTAGAGTAGGATAACAGTAGGGTAACCGCGTCCAGTGTCCCGATAAGGCGCAATTTCGCCAAAATCAGCGGGCCTAATGCTTGTTGATTATAATTAAAGATATCAAAGAGAATATTTTCAGCCCACTAACAAACGACTTACAAACCGTAGCACATAACTGAGAGTAATGTTATAACAATGCAAGTAACAGAAATTTACCCATTGCTACAACGACATGGATATTTTAACCTATAAGTCAGCTATGTTAGCAAGATCAAAGTCGCCTTCGTCGTTGAGCCTTCAAGCTTCGTTATCAGCCTCGACTGGGTGATGCACTACAGGCACAATGAGAGGAATGATAGGTGGTCGTTGTTCAACAGGATTGGGTGGAAGGGCATGAGCGTCTCGCCTAAATTGATCCAATAATTCAAACTTTTGGCGCTTAAATCTTTCGACTTTGTCTTGATACACCAACCCACGGGGACCGGCATGCCCGCAGTACTGACAGAACGCTTGATTTTTTTCCATTGGTATTACTTGACATTTAGAACAGTAAACCCACCCGCCAGGGAGCTGAGGAATTGGAAGGTCTTTGGTTAAAATTTGTAGACACAGCTCTTCATTGCAGCGGACGCACGTACTCTTAGTAGCATTCCCACAAAACGAACAGTATCTATCCTCGTGTGTGGACAAATCCGGACAGTCGAATTTGTTTAGAGCACAATCTTTCTTTTCCCCGTTGTATATCATCGCCATCTATACAAACCGATACATTGCAATGCTTAGTTAGACACTCTTATTAAAGGAAAGAGATTCTCCTTAAATGATGTCACTAATGACAAGGTGTTTACAAATACATTTTAAAATTAATTTATCTGAAACTGATTTTTGTGAGTTTTCAAGTGCTGCGAGTGCCCTTATAATTAGAGACCTGCGCACTGCCATTTATTGTGTTAAATAACTCCACGTATTATTCAAATTGTCCTTACATCAACTGGTACTGGTACTGGCACTGGCTCCGGTTTCGGTACAGGTAATGAAGGCAGGGCGGTAGGTGGTGGATCAGTAAGAAAAATAGAATCAGAACCAACCGTAGTAGCTTCTGCTGCAGTTGTACTCGAATTCTGTTTCAGTTTCGTAGCTTCATTTTGACTTGGCATCTTGGATTTCATTTTTTGAAAAGCCGGACCCTTCACAAGGGATTTAAGTACAGGGAACTGACTTGGTTGAGGGGAGGGGCTACTTGTTTGGTCTGCTGAATCCTTTACTTTGACACGACGTCTTGAATTTGGGAGGCTTTGACCACCGCCACGACCTGGAGAACGCTTCAGTGCAAGCTGATGACGTTCAGGGGGGTAACTACCAAAAGCTTTACGAGCAGTGTGTCTAACTCGGGTCATATTTTTGAGCGGGTTGGTAGGTAGGTCAAGAGAGTAATTATTAGAAGTGCCACACTAGTTTATAGTTTAGGAGCCAAAAATACAATAACAGTACTTTGGTAATCGTACAGTGGGAAAAAGGTACGTTTACAAAATATTTGCTCCGACAGTCCAATTTCGCCTCTTACATCCCACGCAGTCCTCCACATGAATGTCTGTAATTAAAATCAAACACAAAATTTCAAAATTTTGGTTCCTGTCATAAGGCAGTGCAGATACCTTAATAGATGCCTTTTTCTGAATTCTCTAAATGAGATAGATGAGAAAATAGGTAATTAATTAAAAGTTGTATTAAAACAGTTCAAAATGTTGAGTAGTTATAGGACTTAAAAACACACAAAATATACTTTTTTCAAGCTTTTAGAAACTTGCAAAGTATTCTGTTCACATGTTTTTTTTAGTATGCAAAATATTCTTTTTTTAAGGTTTTAAAATATTGCACAATATTTTGTTCACATGTTCTTTTTAGTATGCAAAATATTCTTTGTGCACGGTTTTAAATTAGTGCAAAATCTTCTGTTAACAAGTTTTTTTAAAGCGCAAAATATTCTTTTTGCAAGGTTTTAAATTAGTGCAAATTCTTCTGTTCACAAGTTTTTTTAAAGTGCAAAATATTCTTTTTGCAAGGTTTTAAATTAGTGCAAAATCTTCTGTTCACAAGTCAGTTTTTTTAAGGTGCAAAATCTATATACAATTTAAAAGTTTTCTAAAAAAGCCAAAATTTTATAATTTGCACATTTTTATAAAGTTTGTCAAATGCTCCATTTACACATTACCTAAACAGTACAAAATTTTTAATTCTCATTTGTTTTTAACACAAAAAGGCTGTTCTTTGATAAGTGATGGCCAGGCCGGTAAGTGATGTCCAACTTCGGTAAGTGATGGCCATTTCGGTAAGTGATGGCCAGGCCGGTAAGTGATGTCCAACTTCGGTAAGTGATGGCCATTTCGGTAAGTGATGGCCAGGCCGGTAAGTGATGTCCAACTTCGGTAAGTGATGTCCAAAAAATTATTTTTTTATTTGAAGCTCAATGAATACAAACGACAAGAAATGTATAAATCGACTTATATGGGGTAAAAGGGAACTTGAGTGTTATTAGTATCGTGTCACATTATTATTGTTGCCTATTAGATATTACATAATTAAATAAAGCACTGAACTGTTTACTTATTTTGTCTCTTTAAATCTCATGCCTTTTAGTTATTTCAGCATTACTGTGGCTACATATTCGCTTCTGGCTACCTCTTGAGGTTTGTTATATTTATGGTTAGGTTAGGTTTGACGGGGGGGGGGGTAGGAAGAACTGACTGGAAACGGTTAGGTTATATTTTCCCCTCGGCCGCCGGAGGCGGCCCCGCCGAAGGCGGGTGGGGAAAATATAACCTAACCGTTTTCAGGCAGCTTTAGGAGCCTGGTTCAGTGTTATTTCAGGTTCATCGTTGTAAAATACTATTTTGCAGTCGATTTATTCATTTCTAGTCGATCTGTACTAATTGAGCTTCAAATAAAAAAAATTTTTTGGACATCACTTACCGAAGTTGGACATCACTTACCGGCCTGGCCATCACTTACCGAAATGGCCATCACTTACCGAAGTTGGACATCACTTACCGGCCTGGCCATCACTTACTAAAGAAACCCCCACAAAAATACGAAATCATCTATATGTAAGTACAAGTATTTCAAAAATTCAAAAAGTTCTATTTACAAGTTTTTGAAAGTTGAAACATGTTTTTTAGAAACGATATTTTTGCATTTTATCAGCTCCTCGGCCACGCGTACACTCAAATAAATCAGTCGCAGTCACAAAATGAGTTTATTTTAAAAGGTATGAAAAGATGTTTTACTTTTACTATACAATCTTAAAAAATAAATGTAGTTACCAAACACTAATTACTGAATTCGCTATGTAATTTATTTGAAAAAATTATTTGAAAATCATACAGAGACTGATTAAACTACTGGTTTCGATCTATTTGATGAACTGGACTGGAAATAGTATTATCACACTGACTAAACTATACACATTTTTATTTTTGTCACTCGTTGAGTTACAAGTAATAGAACGTACAAAGAGGCGAGTGGGAGATAACTACTAAACCAGATATCGTTCACAAATGACGTCATAAAAAATTCCCAATAAATTTTGTCACATAAGAGCCCCCTGTCATCAGCTTAACAATTACGTAGGTGGATGTCTTTAACATAGAATGGCATCAGTAGCCAAGTGCCAAGTGCCCTTGATCCCACTGAAGACGTCATTCGTAGACGACCCCAAATAATGATAAGGCTAAGGAAAAAATTCTGAGTGAATTTTTTGTTCGTCAGACAAACTAGAGGCTGGAGAGGGAGAGTTGTGACAGAAATAGAATGGTTCAACCTCAACCCAACCGTTGAACTCAACTTTAGTCCCTGGGAGAAGAAAAAATCATCTTTCAAGTCTTAACTTTTCCAGCAGTGATTTTCCACATAAAATAAATCGAGCATTGTAAAGGGCCTGCCACAAATGACGTTACCGAATTAAACATGCTTATGTATTATTACTCCTTTATAGCATATCATTGTCTTATCGTTAGTTGTCCAGTAGTGAATAGCTTTTTGGGACCTATCCACTATAATGGGTGATGCCATTTGTGTCTGACCCCTAATTACAACTTCGATGCAGTGCAGTTTAGCTCAGTGCGAGTAATTTGTTCAACCACGAGGAAGCTAAATTAAATTTATGGAAAAACGAGGGTTAGTTTTAAATAGTAACGTCAGATTTATTGAGTATTTAATTGAGTTTTAAAAGTTTAAACTCAATTCAATCAATAATCAAAAATATAAAAAATTTAAATAATGGAAAATGGAAATATTCAAGGAATTAAATACTGCTTCTTGATTTTCACTTTTATCCTTGTGTTTGAGCGCCAAAACTAAACAGTAGGTGGAAGGCGAATTTAATTGAAGATTTCATGGACTTGCGAAATCAAGAATTAATTAATGTGGAGCTAATTGAGTTTGAAAATAGCTACAATATCCTTTGTGACAGTTGACCATGTAAATTCAAACAATTTTAGTTTCTACCGTTTTGCTTAATAAATAACCTACAACCTAGGCACCTAGGTACATGCTATACGTATTTACGTTTACAGAATTCATTAATTTATGTTTTATATTTTCGCATTTTAGAATTAAAGTGTTCGTATTTTATTATTTATAAAAATTAGGACAAAAGTTCTGATGAAGATGGTATTCGATTTAAGACGGGGACTGGACTGGTGACGGAAAAAAACTTTTTACAGCTGCATTAGAATTTCAGCAGCCTCTCAACACTCAACAGCCGGGTCCATCGGTTGTCGGTCTGTCGGTCCATCATTCTTAATTCTTAACACATACATAATCATAGAGTTCCTCGGAAGATTTTCTAAGTAGAAGTCGAGTCATGACTGCATGTAAAACCGCCTCAGAGATATCCTCATCTTTGAAACGTTTCCCTACTGCCAATGATGATGTCAACCCCACTATTAACGTCGACAAAAATTTAAAGAAGAAGGCTAAAACTAGGATTCAAAATGTTGTTTTGCCTCTTCAAAATTCATCTTTTTCAGTAGGAGAAAGTGTGTTTTCAATTGATCACGTGAGTGTCATTATGACAAAGAATAAAAAATTAAAATATCCCCCATATGTATATTGCTTGGATTAAAATGAGCTATGCTAAATAAACAACATAATATCGTCTGTAAAGAACCAAAATGACTCATATTCAATTTAAGCTTGAGTCTACTGAGCTATGTCACAAAAAAATAAGAAGCATGCGTAAAATGTTAATTCAGAGTTAATTCCAAGAAATGAGTAACTATATTTGAGGCACAATGTTTTAACACTGTTTTATCAAAAAAAAAATGAACGAATTTTTCAAAATCCTGAAATTACTTTTCAGTACAAAGCCTAAGGATCACAAAAAACGAATTTCATCAAAATCAGACAAGAACTGTAGAAGTACAATATTTTGCGACTCGCAAAATATTAAAAATTGAATTTTTTTAAACTTTGGTAGGCCAGTGTGACCAAACAAAGCAAAATGCAGTCGAGTTACTTTGGTTCTGTACTATTTAAAAGTAGCCTGATTTTATAGAATGGGTAATTTTAGAATCTGCGGGTGTACCACTTGGCGTGTGGTTCCCTTGTAAGACGAATTTTATCAGCCGGCCACAATTAGGCAACCTCACCCTGCACTTTATTATATGTTTAGCTGATGTATTATTTTTGTTTAATAGATTGTCGAATTCATATTGTCTGAACTTGACCGAGAAACGCTGTTAAATTGCCGCCTCGTCTCTCGTCGCTGGGTCCATTTTAGTTCGAAATTCCTGCAAAAGATCGTCACTTTCAAATTCCACAATGCTCCAAAGCAACACGTTTTGTACTGCAATGGCAACCGAAATCGCCCTATTCAAGATTTGGTGACTCTCATGAACGATTCTACGGAAGGGAATTTCCCCTGCACGTCCTGTGCATTTCGGAACGATTTCATCGGTAAAGTAGAAAGTAGATCCATTAGCTCAGCTGTTCTTTAACGCTCACGGGCACGTCATTAGGAAATTGGAATTTATGTCTTGTCTTATTTACTCGTGAGTGATTTTAGAAGACACCTTTTAATTCAAGCACCGAACCTAGAGCAGTTAAAATGCAGTGCTGTCAAATGGAGATACACAGTCTCGGAGTTTTGTTCTAATGAATCCGAGACGAAGGAGGAGGGATGTATACGAAGAGCGTCTTTATTTAGTGAAACAGACGATGGTCCAAAACCTGTTTTCAAAAATCTTAAAAAGTTTATATGTGAGTCTGCAGGAATTTCTGAAATTTTTGAGTGACAGCTCCTGAAATGCTCCCCCAATTTAGTAGAAGTATTTTTGAGGCCCCTGTTTCTTCCATTTCTCTTGCGGGGTATCAATCGCCTTCACCTCCTCAAACACCTGACGGTAAACGTCGAAGAAGATTATGTTCAGCCACTTGCAGTTCTTGCAAACCATCATGAGGGTAACTTAGCAGTGGAGGAGATTCACCTCGTTACTTTCACACCTGATTGGGAAGACTGGGATCCAGCCGTGGCCTCGCAAGCAAGAGAAGTTGTGCGTAAACTTCTTGAGGGTTGCGCTCTAACTTGTCGAAAGCTGCGATGGGATGAGGGATTCCAGGATTTCCTGTTTCCAGTCATGCCGGCAGTGAAACATTTCTGTTTGTATTATTACAAAACCGTCGGGGCTGACGATCTAGGAGATGAAGTTTAACTTATTTTCAGAAATTTTTTAGACATAGAGACACGTTTCCAAATTTAAGGACTCTTGAAGTAAAAATTGATTCTTCTGACATTTATCTTGTACATGCAAATTTTTTTGGACATGAGGTGCCTGTACCGGTTCTCAGTGTGAGGAATGTTTCCTTCAAGTTTCATCCTTATCCAGATGTGCTTGAAAGCTTCCGGGAAATGTTTCCGAATGCTGTAATTACTGAAACAGATTTTGAAATGTGAGGAATTACATGTGGATACAAGTATAAATTCTATTATGGTGTGAAATTCTGTAGATAACTTAATATGACAATACTTAACTAAAACTATAGATGACTATTAAATAAATTTATACTGTTAACATTGTCTTGATTTTTAACTTAAAAAATATTAACTATAGTCGCTTAATACATATATATACATGTTTAATATTCATTCATCGTCACTATTAAACACTGCATTTAAATTAATAAATAAGAGTTTTGTACAACACAATTTGGCGCCATTTAAAAAAAAGACAACACATTTCTTATTCGATTAAAGTTGGTACTTAGGAACAATAAGTAAGTGACGCGACATGCAGCACCTTGATTTCACATTCACAGAGAATTATTTAAAAAAATCGGGCTAAATTTTAATAGCACAGATCCTAAATAACTCGAGTGCATTTTGGGTTGTTTGACCACAGTGACCCGCCAAAGTTTACAAAAATTCAAAATTTTAAACTTTGCCGCCCTATAACTTTTACAGTTCTTATCCGATTTTGATGAAATTTTGAGTTTTTCCAATCCTTTTAAGATATTCTAAAAAGTTATTTCAAGATTTTAAAAAATTCAAAACTTAGTCATTCTTGTTTAAATAATTTAAAAAACCTATATTTTTGAGATGCAATTTTTAAAACCAATTTTATGAAAAAAAGAAAAACTTTTATATAGATATATTATATATAGTACATACACTGTATGTACTTATGAAATCGCACTTATCTGTTTTAGCTATACACATGTACACTATCTTACAACTAAATGGTCCCTCGTATTTATACATTACACATGTTTCTTGGCTGCTATAAGTAGTAGTTCAAATTCTGTCTGGAAACATCACGGCTTCGTTCAGTTTTAATAACGTCGCTGAAGCGTAAAAAACATCGTTCACCATCTGTACAGATTTGCCAACATCATTTATATTCGACTGTTCCGAATACCTAATTCGTTAAAATAAATATCTATTTTATACAGTTTTACATAATAACTTTTAGGCTACCCTCAATAGAGGTCAGTGTTAGGTTTGCTCTTTTGAATTGTCTGGTATAGTAGGTCTGGCTTGACCGCCAGACCTTTCGGACGTGTTCGTCGTTTGGTCTCTAAACCATATCTATTGTGCATAATCGTTGCACAGTTGACAACTGCAAAGCATTAAATAATCAGTGTTGCACGCTGTGGCACAATGGAAGAAAACGAAGAGAAAGAAAAATTGTTTGGAATTCTACTCAAAGCAGTCGAAGGTCTCACTGAATTAGACTATTTAGAAGAATGTGGCAAAATAATAAATCTGTCTAAAATGGTATTCCTTGGACGGAAAGCTGGCAACCAGTATGGTTTATTTGTTGACTCTCAAGACACGCTCAAACAATTAAAAGAACATCAAGCAATAAAAGTGAAATCTGTGAATATTGAAATAAGTGTCTACTCACCCAGTGTTAAAACAGTATACAAACGCGGTGTGCCAAAATTAAGTAGCTACGATTTCATTAAACAGTATCTAAGCAATTACGGGGTACTCAAAGAACCACTAAGAAAACCTAACGTGAAAACTACGGATCAAAACAAACAATTTAGTCATGTTCTATCAAATGTACTGATTGCCAAAATGATTTTCAAAAAAGGAACAAAACTTCCTAAATTTCATAATTTTGAAAAGGGCAACTACATTTTTCCTGCTAAAATAGAATATGAAGCTTAAAAATGTTACAGATGCAATCAAAGAGGACACCTCGCTAAAATGTGTCCTGAAGACCAGACTAATTTTCCTAAATTAAACTCTGGAATCACAAGTCTGTCAAAAAATCCTGTAACAGATATGTTTGTAGAGTCTGAAAAAGACCAACTTCACTTTAGCTCCATTAATAGTATTGGTGATTCTGAAGGCAGAAAACATGATATTGTGAACTTGGATGAACTTGAAGATTATGATAATGGGGAGGAAGATAATTGTATCAATAACAGCCCAAAAGATAAAATCAACATTGAAAATAATATCAAAAAAAGTAAAATGGAGAACCCTTTTTTAATCCCTACAAATAAAAGAAAAACTGCTGCTCACTCATCAGGCGAATCATTTTCTGGACAATCAACGTCAACGCTCTAACCTTTCAAACTAGTTAAGTACACCAATACCAACATTTAAACGGATCTAACAAAGTCATTTCATGAAATTTGGAAGGATTGCAAATTACCAGTGCCAATCAGCAATCGCCAAATTCTGGATTTTCTACGTGAAGCATGACATTATTGTAAAAGTCCTCCTGCTTACAGATTAAATACCATTTCCATTGTTAGACTGCGATTGGTTTTAAAAGTCAGTTTTAGTAATCAGGATTTTCATATGTTCCTACATTACAAATTGTGGTGTCGTAAAACATTTCTGCCTGATTTTATTGCACAATCAAAATATTAAAATAAAGAAATTTTAATGTTTTTACATACGGTTAAGGTAGGATTTTTCAATTGCACTGCTTAGCCCTTTTAGGTATGATTGAGTTCTATCATAACTAAAATGAAGTTGTGCAATTTAAAATTTCTGTTGTATTTTAATTTTATTTCAATAATCAATTCCAAATATTTCTTAGTTTTCTATTCAATTCCAATTTTTATATTTTGTAATCAGAAAATCAGAATTATCAGAAATCAGAATCAGACCGAATTAGACTTCTGTGACAGACGCAGATAACTCAGACCATCTTGATTTATTCCTTAAAAATTCCCTACCAATGTCTGTATTACATTTGTGGTTGAGAATTTAGTGCTCAATCTGCGCCACTTTCAAAAATTGCAAATTAAATTGTAATTTTTTTTTAAATAAATTTTTATATTTTAAAACAACAATCAACAATAATAATAAACTAATTCTCACAATCAAGTTAAAAAGTTAATACTTAATAATTTGTACAAACCTACCTGCCTACCTTGTACCTTCGATTTTAAAATACCTACTAAGATGTTAGACGAGTATCTGGAAGAAACTTCTGGTAGGAAGAACTGACTGGAAACGATTAGGTTATATTTTACCAAAGGTGGGAGGGTAAAATATAACCTATCCGTTTTCAGGCAGCTTTAAGAGCCTAGTTCAGTATTACTTCAGGTTCATCGTTATAAAATACTTTTTTGCAGTAGATTTATTCATTCCTTGTCGATCTGTATTCATTGAGCTTCAAATAAAAAAAATTTTTTGGACATCACTCACCGAAGTTGGACATCACTTACCGAAATGGACATCACTTATCGAAGTTGGACATCACTTACCGGCCTGGACATCACTTACCAAAGAAACTCCGAGCTTTTTAACTTTTGGTTAGGTATTTTATTCGTTATCGTTATTTAGTGCTGAATCAAAATCAAAATATATATCAAAATCTTACAAATGTAAGTACTTACTATAAAAAACCAGCAGTTCTTCCTGCTTTAAAAGAGTCATGCAAAAGTGGTCATGTCGGAATAAAATATATACCTACTTCTCAGTATGTTAATACTAAATCATCGAATACAATTCAGAAATCATTTTGAAGATTTACAACTGATAATAAAGAGAAATTTATCACATTGCTTTCAAACTTTAATTGGACGGAATTAAATAACTGTAAGAATATCGACCGAATGAACCAAATATTAGATACAGTATTAACTGATTCGTTTGAACAGGCATTTCCCAAAGATGTAAAAAACATAAAGAGACATGATTCGATGTGGGTGACTAATGAAATAAAACAGTTATCTAAACAAGTGTTATTGGCAAAATTACCTACCAGTAATACTAATAACTACTCTGAAGTAAAACAAAAATTATGTAATGCGATAAAAATATCAAAGTTAAAATATAATACAAAATTGCAAGAAAAAATCCTCAAATCTAAAAATATATACTCAGTTATATCTCAAGTCTGTCAAACAAGTGAAAAGACATCAGTCATTCAGAAGTTATGCTTATTAAATAATAATAGTGACATAACCAGTACAATTAATGATACAAATACTCATTTTTCAAACATAAATAGAATGTACATGCCCATCGTTAAACGTACATTTCAAGAGATACAACCTAAGAATATTATAGTGAATGAAATTGGTGTACTTAAAAAATTAGATCACATAAAGTTGTCAAAATCTAATGTTCTAGGAGGATAACTAGCAAGCATAATCAAAGAATGTAGCTTTTGTTTTGTGACCCTGCTCACTTCATTGTACAATTATTCATTTTTAAATTATGTTGTACCTAACTCATGAAAGAAAGGATACATAACTGCTATATCTAAGGATCTCAACCAACTAAGTATTGATAATCTTAGGCCGCTAAGTCAAACTTACATTTTTGGAAAAATAATGAAGAAATATATGTTTGAAAGATTATATAACCAATTAATTGATGAAATTAGCTTGAACCAGTATGGATCAATTGAAGGATTATCTACATCCCACTATTTAATTAACTTATTAGATTTTATATATAAATCCTTGGAATGTGGTAATAAGTATGTTATTATAGTTATTTTAGATTTTTCTAAAGCTTTCGATTTGGTAGACCATAATGTACTGATTAATGAATTGTTTAAATTAGATGTAAATTCTTGTGATATTCAATGGCTTAGTGATTTTGTATACCAAAGAACTTAATGTGTTAAAGAAGGACTTAAATTGTCAAGTTTCATTGAGATTTTAAATGGGACGCCTCAGGGCACAAATTAGCTCCTTTATTATTTGTTGTTGTCATTAATCGTATCTTAACTAATTTTAAAGACAAATACCAAAAAGAAGATAATACTAAAAATACATTTAATGGTTACGTAGATGATATGACTCTAGCAGAGAGTGTTGAATTTTGTGAGAAACCTGAAATGCAGCAATATTTAAACAATATTGATATGTGGACCAATGATCTAAAAATGAAATTAAATCCCATTAAATGCAATGTAATGATAGTGAATAAGTCAAGGAAAATAGAATGCAATAATCCACAGTTTAAATTAAATGGTACAATTTTACCAATTGTTCAAAGTACAAAATTATTGGGTGTGCAACTAGCAAATAATTTAAAATGGGACGGCCAAGTTGAAATTATGATACGGAAAGCCATAAAGCGAATTTTAATGTTACGAAAGTTAAGAGCATGTGGTTTCAGCGTAAATCAATTATGTATAGTGTATAAGTCTTATATTAGATGTTGTTTAGAGTATGCTTCTTAGGTCTGAAGTGGAAATTTAAATGTTAAATTAATGTCCAAGATAAAGCATGTGGAAAAAAAATGTTTAGGAATCATGTTAAATAAATATGTTAGTGACAACAATTACACCCAAGCCGCTACAAAAGTTGGAATTGAATTAATTGAAAATAGATAAAAAACATTATTAGAAAATTTTGGAAACAAGTTACTTAAATCTAGTAGGTTTAATAATTGGCTGTCTCCGTTTGATCGTTGTAACACTAGGCCAGCGAGAAAGAATGTTAAATTTAGAATAATTAAATGTAAAACTGAGAGATACAGGAAATCGGCACTCCCGACTATTATAAGATTAATGACATTGTAAGCTTAACTAATAACTAATTCGTGAATTCTTTACCACTGCGCTTGTATATGCTGTGTGGGCTCCTACCTTTTTCATGTAAACAAATTCTATAAAAATGTAGTCTATGAACGAAACTAAGAAATTCTCTATCATTTTGTACTATTTTTGAGACTGGTAATACAACTCTTTGTACCTTTGTCATGTATGTATAAAAAATTTGACTCAACAATGAAATAAAAACCCAGAATAAAATACTTTTGACCGTTGACCGTAAACTTGAAAATGAATAGTACAACAAGTACAATGCCATTCCATGTAGGCTACATGTGTAGATATTGTGAAACCGTTTTTAAATCTACCGATGAATTTTGCACTCACAAAGTGGAATTTCATTTTAATAAACTTACAAAATCCAGGTGCATGGTATTTGAAGAATCCACAGTAAAAGAGCTCACCGAAACACAACTAACAACGTAAGAAACAATCTTTGAGCTTCACGTTTCAGGCCTGCAAAATTCTTGACATCAAAAGTCTTAAAATAATTAAGACTCTTGACGAAATTGTTTTACCTTTATTTGAAGTTTCATATCTCAATTTAGGATGTCAGAATAATTGCATTAAAAGATGCGGTCTTGAAATTTCTAGTGTCAAGACCTTTTAAGTTTACTGTTAATTTTGTTGTTTGTTTCAGTTTTGGAAAAGCCGTCGCAATTGTCCATGTTCAACCGCAGTTCAAGAATAAGTTTGACGACAAACTTTATGTTGGAGAAAAGCAAGAACCTGTTGACCCTGTATGTATTTCTGAGACGGTTAACTTGAAAATTGATAATCCGGTAAGCTTACTAGCATTAACGTATGACGACCTCAAACCTGGAAACAATTCTGACATTAAAACTGAATGGATGGAAGAAACTTTTATTGAATATGAATTATCTTAACAAAATAAAGATCTCCTCACAAGTCGCTCAAATTCGGTAACCGACCCTCAGGGAAATGACTACTACAATAAAACAAAAACAGAGTCAAATTTTGCCGATGTGGATCGTACTCAGTTACAGGTTACTAACCTTTACCAAAATCCACTAGAACATTCCGATGTGACCCAGTCGACTGAATCCATGTCATCGTCTACATTCACTGCCGAAACTGAACACGAATACTTGACCGAAAATCAGACTGATAGTGACGATGATTCCGATGATATCATATGTTTAGACGACGATCCGCTTCCGTCCACAACTAACAAAATTCCAAAGCCAACGGGACCCACAAGAACAACAGGAGGATTAAATAGTTCAGTGTTCCCCCAGTTAGAACTAGAATGTCAAATATGTTCAAAACAGTTCAGTTCAAGTGCACAGTTAGGAATACATGTGGGCATATGCAAACTCTACAACAGCGAAAAAACAGTAGCATCTGCAGGACATGGACCAGGACCAGAATCAGCCTCAGTTGTTTGTGGCAGAAAAAGAAACTCAGAGTTCGAAAGGATATTTTAATGGTCCAGTGTTAGGAATGCTTCAAACTGATTCAAAGCCATAATTTCAAGAAACATGAAAAATATCATCAAGCACATGCTCGTAACAAAGCTCGACGCGCATTCTTGTGTCAAATTTGTGGGAAGGCATTTGGAAGCAAAGCAAATTTAGACTCTCATGGAGGATTTCATTCAGATGAAGCCCCAAACAAATGCACATTTCCAGGTTGTTACTCTGCATTTAAATATAGGGCAGGTCTCTACAAACATTCAAAACGTCACGCTAGTTAAAAAAAACTAGGTGCAAAATTAGCACAACGCGCCATGCCATAATGAACATGTTTAATCGTGGCATCAAAAATAACCCTGTCACACACTAATTGATTGACATGTTTCCAATATACTAAAGTACACTAATATTGTGCGTTTCCTTTGGTGTGCTGTGTTGTCACAAGTCAACAGTATTTCCATAGATTTATTTTGATTTATATTTACAACATTAGGAATTATATTTAGTATTTGAAAATTTAAAAAAAGTATATTAATTAAATTTAAATTAAATTCAAAATGCTGCTTCATTGAAAATGGTACAAATTTTCTGGGCGCCTCATACAACTTGCTGCTGCATCCTTTGGACGACCACAACCTTTGACATATATGTATTTGGTTGCTAATCTTCTTGGCTTGGGATTACTTCATCAGCTGGTACTGGTTCGGGTTTTGATAATGAAGGCGGGGCTGGAAGTGGTGGATCAGCAAAGGAACCAGAACCAGCAGACTTAATACGAGCTTCTACTCTGGAGCTTGTATTCTTGTGTGGGAGCACCTTACGAGGAGCGAGACTTCCGTAAGCTTTACGATCTAATTGTTTGGTACAGGCCATGATTATGTTATTTCCGAGTGAGTGGGTGTACTAGGTACATAGGTAGGTCAAGAGTAATTACAAGTGCCACACGATTGAGCTTAGTTTGGGAAAAGTTGCAAAATACAAAAAGGTACTTGTAATTGTTCTATTTCCATGTTTTAGAAAAGGTCAAAATGTTCTATTTACGTGTTTTTGAAAAGGTCAAAATGTTCTATTCACGTGTTTTGTAAAAGTGTAAAATTTTCTATTTACATGCTTTTTAAATAGTGCAAAATATTTTATTGATAAATTTTTGAAACAATGCACAATGTTCTACTTGCATTATTATTATTGTTATTTGAATTTTTTGTGTAGATAGTGCATTTTGTTTCTAACTAAAATTGGAAATGGGTCATTTTGGTTCTTTATAGGTGATACACTTCCAAAATTTACTCCCGACAAAAGGCAGTCCAGTGCAGGTACAACTTATTGGATGCCGTATTTTTTAAAAATTATTCAAACTATACGACGAGAATCAAAAGGAACCTACCTATAAACACTTCACGCTATAAATAAAATTAGGTGAAAATAAAAGCAACAAACAGTAGTTGCTCAATTGCTGCAATTAACTGTTTACTGTTTTATAAAATATTACGGAGGCTGGTTTCGATCTATTCAATAGACTGGACTGGGACTGGAAATACATATATCACCAACTAAACATCTTGATTTGTGTCCCTCTTCGTGTTGGGGATGATAGCAGGTATGTACATAGGGGCGAGTCGGGGGGAACTAAATTAATAAGGGATCGTTTACAAATGATATTATAAGCATGTTTCAATTGACTGTGTCACATGAGCCCCCTGTCATCAGCTGTGCGGGAGTGTGAAATGAAGTTGACCTAAATTAAATTCATGTAACATTCATCAAAATGTTCTATCTACAAATAGTTTGAAAATATCTGAATTTATGATTGTTTGATATGTATATAATTAATATTGAAGCAAATTAGTCTGTAAAAGCATTATTTTACCCACGTCCTTTATTAGCTGGTAAACTAAAATTATGCACTTTCAAATGTAGGATATTTTAAAACATTGTCATTCAAACTGATTTAAATAGAAACTTTTTTCTTGTGGTTCAGTGGTCCTGGATAGATCTCGGGTAATTATGTACATACATCAGTCGTTCTGCATCCAATAAAACACAAAATCACTAAATTTTACGATATATTTAATTTGTAATTAACGGTAGAAATAAGCAATGTCTTCTTTTCTAGTAAAATAAATCATTTCTTTAGCCGTTCACACCTCACACCGTCAATATTAAGCATCAAGTAATTGCATTACAACTACAGTACAATTTCGTTTAGTACGAATAATTTATTCAACCCTGTGGAAATGGAAAAACAAAATTTAGTGTTAAATAATGGCGTTAGAGTTATTAAGAATTTAATTGGGTTTTGAAAATGAAAACTTTATGCAAAATATATAATTATAGAAGAATAGAAGATAATAAATAATAAGATAATAGGAAATTAAAAAAAAATTATTAAACTAACAAAATACTGCTTCTTGATTTTGACTGTTATCCTTGTGCTTGAGCGCGAAAACTTAACAGGCGAAGGCGATTTTAATTTTAGGATTTTAAGAATATCAAAAATCAAATTCGGAATATCGGAATTGATAGAAACCTAAAACAATTCAGTTGGTGGTTGGCTGTGTTCATTCAGTCGATTTTCAATAGCTAAAATTCTGTATGAGAGTTGGCAGTCGACCCTTTAATTGTAATCAATCAATTTTGCTGACATTTTTAATGTTTAGGTAAAGTTGCTACTCTTTTATTTGATAATTGATAATTAACCTTCATCCCATGCGTACTTGTATAGAATTCAATACACCAAATTTAATTACACGGATTGCAATTATGTTTTATATTTTTGAATTTTTGAATTAAAGTGTTTGTGTTTTATTTAGGATAAAAGTGTAATTTTTGATAATAAGATAATATTCGCTTTCAGACGGGGACAGGCGGACTGGACTGTCTGGACTGGTGACGGAGATTTAACACTTTTTATAGCTGCATCAAAGTTTCAGTTGCTTCTCAACAGCCAGGTCCATCGGTTGTCGGTCCATCATTCTTAACACATACCACATTGAGATCCGCTGAAGATTTTCCAAGTAGAAGTCGGGTCATCATGACTGACCACACATCCGTATCAGCGATTTCTTCAGCTATGGTACCTTCCCCTACTGCTAATGATGATATCAACCACACTATTGACGAAAAAAGTTCACACAAGAAGACTGAAACTGGAATTGAAAATGTCGTTTTGCTGCATTCAAATTCATCTTTTTCAGTAGAAGAAAGTGTGTTTTTAATTGATCACGTGAGTGTCATTATGACAATAAGTAAAGAATCAAAATTACCCATATCTAATTTGTGAAAAATTAAGATAAATTCGTAACTTGATAATAATTACGAGTTTTTGCGGAGTGCAACATATTGCAATTTAAAGTTGTTGAGTTGAGATGTGTAAAATAATATATATTTACATACTTTTGGGATCTTACAATTAGTAGGCATGTTTATTGTCTTTTGTTGATACCTAGTTCACTTTATAGTTACTTTAGTGTATTTTATTTGTTTTCTAATTTTGTAGATACTGGAATTCGTATTGGCTGAACTTGACCGAGAAACGCTGTTGAATTGCCGGCTCGTCACCCGTCGCTGGCTGCACTTCTGCTCTAAACCCCTGCAAAAAATCATCACTTTCAGATTCCGAAATGCTTCAAAGGATAAAGTTTTGTACTGTGATGATAACCGAAATCGCCCTATTAAAGATTTAGTTACTCTTATGAACGATTCCACAGGTGGAAATTTCCTCTGCACCTCCTTTGAATTTCGGAACAAATACGACGGCAAAATAGATTTATTTGCTCAGCGGTTCTTTAAAGCTCATGGGCATTTCATTAGAAAAGTGGAATTTGTGTACAATTTACTTGTGAGCGATCTGAGAAGGCTTCTTTTAATTCAAGCGCCAAACCTGGAGGAGTTAAAATGCAGCTGTGTCACATGGAAATATACAGCCTCGGAGTCTCGTTCAAATAAATCCGAGACATGGGAGGAAGGACGTAGACGAAGAGAATCTTTATTCAGTGAAACGGCGATTGGTCCAAAACCTGTTTTCAAAAACCTCAAAAAGATCAAATTTAAGTCTACGGGAACTTCACAAATTTTTCTACAGCAGCTCCTAGAATGCTCTCCCAATTTAGTGGAAGTATTTTTGAGACCCATGTGGCTTCCATGTCTCGTGCAGCCTAATAAAAATCGCCTTCACCTGCTCAAGCATCTTATAGTTGACGCCGGCTCATACAATGTCGACTCACTTGCAGTTGTTGTGAATAATCATGAGGGTAACTGGGCAGTGGAGGACATTGACCTGTGTTATCGCTACAACGCATGTGAAGACTGGGATCCACGCGATCCAGCTTCGGACTTGAAAGCGGGAGAAGTTGTGCGTAAACTTCTTGAGGGATGCGCTTCAACTTGTCTAAAGCTTCGATGGGATGAGGGGTCCCAGGATTTTCAGTTTCCAACCATGCCGGCAGTAAAGGATTTCCGTTTGTGTTATTACGAGTCTGTCTGGACTAGAATGTTTGTTTGTAATTTTCCGCAAATAGAAAGACTTAGCGATACGTTTCCCAATTTAAGATCCCTGGAAGTGAAATTTAATGATGACGATGACAGATTATACCTCACGAATGGAAATGTGTTTGGGAATAACGTGCCTGCACCAGTTCAAAGTGTGAGAAATGTTTTCTTTAAGTTTCATCCCGATCCAATTTTGCTTGAAAGTTTCCGGAAAATGTTTCCGAATGCTGTAATTACTGAGACAGATTTTGACTGATTTTGGAAGGTGGGGAGTAGGGAGAGAGATGATGTTGCATAGCAGATTTTAAATGCCAATAATAACATGCATGAGACTTTTTTAAGTTTTATTCAAGAAGCCATGCAAAGAGGAGTTTACCTTCCGTCCGATTTTATACTATGTTGATAAATTGCAATTCAAAAACTTGTGGGTAAAATTACTGTACATGCTACATTTCTAAAATTTCTGTGTTAGGAAAATTGTTATTTCTAAATCTTTAATTATTTTGCTTATATTTCAGAGTGCTTTTAATTTTTATTAGTTTGGAAAGGGTTTTCAAAAACTGTTTGAAATTGTCATAATTAAACACTACATTTACATTAATAAGTAAGATCTTTGTTGTACTACACAATTTGGCGTAATTTAGTAAAAGAAATTGTATTTATTAAATAAAATTAAATCCAAAATGCTGCTTCATTGAAAATGGTACAATTTTCCTGGGCGCCTCATACAACTTGCTGCGACATCGTCTGGGTCTGGACGACCACAACCTTTGACATACATTGTGTATTTGGTTGCTAATCGTCTGGGCTTTGGATTACATCATGAGCTGGTACTGGTACTGGTACTGGCTCTTCTTTTGGAAATGGAGGCTGCGCTTGAAGTGGTGGATCAGTAGAGGAACCAGAACCAAAACCAACCGCAGCTTCTTCTCCAGTTTTTAAATTCTGTTTTGATTTCGTAGCTCTATTTTGACGAGCAATCTTATATTTCTTTTTTTGAAAAGCCGGACGACCCTTCACACGAGATTTGAGTACAGGCAGCGGTTCGGGGGAGGGGCTACTGAAACTCTCTCCTGAACTCTCCTCCTCTGACTCTATTTTGAAACGACTTCTTGAACTCTTCAGTGGGAGCGTCCTACGAGGATGCATCCCTGCAGTAGATTTACGAGCAGTTTGTTTCGTGCGGGCCATATTTTTGAGTGGGTAGGTATCATATCATATCATATCTGGACCCATACCTGGTATGGGTCCAGAGCAGGAGCGTCACACGAGCTTAGTTTAGGAAAAGTTGCCAAAAAGTTCTAAAAAAGTCAAAAATGTTCTAGTTATAAATTTTTAAAAATTGCAAATTTTTCTATGTACACAGTCAAAAATGTTCTATTAAAATTTTCTCCCTACACGATAATCGCGTATGCTCCAGTAAAACAGTCACAATAAGTTGATTTCGAAAGGTATTTCAAAAGCGGTTATTTAAATATTAAATGCACCAAATAGCACTAATTACTGAATTCCCTGTAATTGGTAATTTCAAAAAATTACAAGAAAATTGTACAGGGACACTGGTATAAACTACTCGTTTGGACTTGGATACATTTAATGAACTGGCTTGGAAATATTATCAGTAAATTATCCAGTAGCCAAATTAATCCTATATCAATGGCTTCATTTGTGGACCTGTGGACGGGACAATTCCACGATTCTAATAATTATTAAAGGCAAGGGAAGACATTCTGAGTAAATATTTTGGTAATTCTTTTGTTCGTAGAGACAAATTGGAGGCTGGAGGGCTGCCCACGCAATCCTGGAAGTATATTTTTGTACGGATTAGTACACATCTAAAAAGTGTGTTGCGCGCGCATCATGTACTAATTCATGCTTTCACATGCCAACCAGGAGTATGCATTTCATTAGCATAGTATAGCATGCCCCTGCTTATACTGCCTCGTGCTGATTGAATGCATGCTAGCATAATGGTACGTAGTTATTAGTACCAATTAGTACACCAATCCGCACTCGCTTCTGTTTGTTGTTATTATGCTTACCCGTGCGAACTCAGTAGGTACATTTTGGCATACCACTCAATCCAAATAATCTGCATTGGTTAGTATTACATGTGACATGTCCTGAAGTTCCCGCATTCATACAAACCCCTCATAAGCAGTAGCCATATCTCCCTGGGCATTTGATTTGCACTCGCACTCCACTCGTACGAGTGCAGGTCAAATCTTGTGCACTCAAACTCCACTCGCTTGAGTGCATCCAAAATATTTTGCACTCGAACTCCACTCTAGCTAGGGACTCGTTATGAGTGCAATACTATATGCACTCCACTCTGTGAGTGCAACTCTTTTTCAACATTTACATACAAAAATACATCCTTGGTGTGGCGCGAAGTTTAAAAACCGTTGCACTCTGAGTTCAGTCAAGGTGCACTCCGCTCTACTTCCTTGAGTGCAATCTAAATTTCTTGCACTCGCACTCCGCTCACTGAGTGGAGCGGAGCGGAGTGCAGTTTTAGAGCGGAGTGCTGCACTCCACTCGTTGAGTGCGCCCAGCTATGTAATGCCGGAAGAACTAAAAGTGACTACTAAAAATTAAGAAATAAATAAATAATCTTCTCGTGCCCAACTTACAGACATTTTAACGGTTGTTTCATGAAATACACTTGTTGCTTAAGTACATGCAGTGTAGTATTTTACTTAAGTTGTAAGTAGTTACTTAGCCTTTGAGTGTTACGCATTAACCAGAAGCCCATAATTAATTGCAAGTATCTTATCGTTAGATGATCACTACTATTTATTTCCGGTGTCAAAGTGGGAATCACACTAGAAGCTGGTTCATACACCTATCTATTCAATATTTAGGTGACAATTCCATCGTGGACATAGTGAGCAGAGTGCTACAAGCCGAAAACATTACATCTGTGTTTCATCAATAAAAGCATGCTAAATGAGATGTAAATCAATATTAGTATTAAATATAACATCATTGTTGTTTAGTGACGTCATTATTATTGACTTCACAACATTCAAGATCGTGTTTCATAAACTGTCCCTTCGGCTTCCAAAACTCATGACATGACACCATAAAATTAATAACGATGTTAGTCAACGTGGGATACGGTTTTGCATTGTGACGTTTGACTGTAGTGACTGCGACTATGAGCTAGCAGATGAGTTGTTACTTATTGTGTGATGACTATGCTTGGAGTTCGACGTCCATGTACGTTGAACTGCAAAATAATTTATGTTTCTACAGGTTACTAGAGTTCGCGTACTAACGATAAGAAAGGCAACTAATATTGATTATTTTTAAGTAAAGTAAGTGTGTCGGAATTTTCTGACCCTGAGATCAGTTTGTTTGTAATAATACACTCATACTAACTGTTAGTTACGTTGCAGAGTGCGTTTTAAACCGCATAATTAGAATGTAGTGGCATCTTCATAGCAATAAAACATTTACTGTGGTTAAAATACCACCCTATATTTTTCGTTCGTACATTAAAGCATACATCCGGGTCTTTGCTGTAAGCATGCAGGTGAACGATCGCTCATATATAACTACCTTTAGCCTTTAGTATGAAGAAGCATACGGATTTATTCGTAAGCAGCGAGCTCATGCGCATAAGTGAGCGTACGTATCACTAGAACCTTGTGGTATACGTACGTCGGCGAATGAGTGGTGTACTACCGTGTACAAAAAGTGTCGTTTAGGCTGAAGATAGGCATACTTTCAAAGCCATACTAAACTATAATTACCTCCGATTGCGTGTGGAGGCCTTTGACAGAAATAGAAAGGTTCAACTTAACTTTTAATCCTTAATACAAGAGAAAATTGTTTCAAGTCTTAATTTTTTTCGGCTGTGATATTTCAATCAAGGTAAAACGAGCCCAGTAAAGGACCGGTCACAAATTACGTTAACGATTTAAGCGGATGTCATCTGAATATGTAATTATATAGTGTATATTCGATAGCCTAACATTGTCGTAGTTGTACGGGAGTGAAGAATGAATTTGTGCCAAATTAATTTCAAGCTAAAATCAAACATGTTCTATCTACAAATAATTTAAAAATAACTGATTTGATGATTATTTTATAATGCATAAGCGCGATTATTTATGACATCCATAACAATTAGTTTTATTTTAGTGAAGGGGGTCGTCTGTAAATAATTTCATCGATAAACTCTGATTTATAGGACCATATCACACCCCTGCCATCAGCTTAACTATTATTATGCATAAAAGGCTAATTATTGTAATTTTCCAATACTGTTAAAGATCGTGGGTTCAATTCCCGCTGACTTCGGATTCTCTCTTGTGAGAAAGTTAATCTTGAATGCCAGGCTCTCCACATGCGTGTCGACCTATATCATTAAAGGCTTACATGGCTCTGTATAAGTACGGGGTATGCTACTCGGATTAGAGCATGTGGGTTCTAGATAAAAATTTAGATGACATTATTCACAAAACAACCCTTCACAAAATAACTATTTTGAGCTTATTACAGCTTAGTAGGTACCAAAATTCTAATAAAAATTTATATTTATTTTTTTTAAATTACGCCAAAATATGTAGTACAAAGATTTTATGTATTCATTTAAATGTAGTGTTTAATTATAAAAATTTCAAACAATTTTTTAACACCCTTTCGAAACTAGTAAAAATTCAAATCAAGCTCAAGTACAAGCAAAATAATTAAAGATTTAGAAATAAAAATTTTCCTAACACAGAAATGTGTAGCATGTACAGTTATTTTACCCACAAGTTTCTAAATTGATCAACATAGTATAAAATCGGACGGAAGGTACACTTCTCGTTGCATGGCTTCTGGAATAAAACTTAAAAAAGTCTCATGCATTTTATTATTGGCATTTGAAATCTGCTATGCAACATCATCTCTCTCCCTACTCCCCACCTTCCAAAATCAGTCAAAATTTGTCTCAGTAATTACAGCATTCGGAAACATTTCCAGGAAACTTTCAAGCAAAATTGGATCGGGATGAAACTTGAAGTTAACATTTCTCACACTTTGAACTGGTGCAGGCACGTGGTTCCCAAACACATTTCCATTCGTGAGATATAATATGTCATCGTCATTACAAAATTTCACTTCCAGGGATTTTAAATTGGGAAACGTATCGCCAAGTCTTTCTATTTCCGGAAAATTACAAACAATCATTCCAGTCCAGACAGACTCGTAATAACACAAACGGAAATCCTTTACTGCCGGCATGGTTGGAAACTGAAAATCCTGGGATCCCTCATTGCATCGAAGCTTTTGACAAGTTGAAGCGCATCCCTCAAGAAGTTTACGCACAACTTCTCTCGCTTGCGAAGCTAAAGCTGGATCCCAGTCTTCCCATTCATTGTAGCGACAACACAGGTCAATGTCCTCCACTGCCCAGTTACCCTCATGATTATTCGCAACAAGTGCAAGTGAGTCGACATTGTATGGGTCGACGTCAATTATAAGATGCTTGAGCAGGTGAAGGCGATTTTTAGGCTGCACGAGACATGGAAGCCACATGGGTCTCAAAAATACTTCCACTAAATTGGGAGAGCATTCTAGGAGCTGCTGTAGAAAAATTTGAGGAGTTTCCGGAGACTTAAATTTGATCTTTTTGAGATTTTGGAAAACAGGTTTTGGACCAACGGATGTTTCACTGAATAAAGATTCTTTTCGTCTACGTCCCTCCTCCTCCGTCTCGGATTTAGTCAAACGAGACTCCGAATCTGTGTAACTCCATTTGACAGAGCTGCAGTTTAACTCCTCCAAGTTGGGTGCTTGAATTAAAAGAAGCCTTCCCAGATCACTCAAGAGTAAAAAACACTCGAATTCCAGTTTCTTAATCCAGTGCCCGTGAGCGTTAAAGAACTGCTGAGCCAATGAATCTATTGTGCCCATGTAATCGTTCCGAAATGCAAAGGAGGTGCAGGGGAAATTCCCATCTGTGGAGTCGTTCATAAGAGTTACTAAATCTTTAATAGGACGATTTTGGTTACCATCACAGTACAAAACTTGATCCTCTGAAGCAGTCTGGAATCTGAAATTGATGATTTTTTGCAGGGCTTTGGAGCAGAAGTGCTGCCAGCGACGGGTCACGAGCCGGCAGTTCAACAGCGTTTCTCGTTCAAGTTTAGCCAATACGAATTCCAGTATCTACAAAATTAGAAAACAAATAAAATACACTTTATAAGTAATTTTAAAGTGAACTAGGAATTAACAAAAGACAATAAACATGCCAACTAATTGTAAGATCCCAAAAGTATGAAAATACATATTATTTTACACATCTCAACTTAACAACTTTTAATTGCAATATGTTGCACTCCGCAAAAACTCGTAATTATTATCAAGTTACGAATTTATCTCAATTTTTAAGTTATTTATTCAGCATACAATATCATGTTTCCAGCACAAATTAGATATGGGTAATTTTGATTCTTTACTTATTGTCATAATAACACTCACGTGATCAATTGAAAACACACTTTCTTCTACTAAAAAAGATGAATTTGGATAGATAAAAACCACATTTTCAATCCCAGTCTTAGTCTTCTTGTTTGAACTTTTGTCGTCGTCAATAGTGGGGTTGATATCATCATTAGCAGTATGGGAAAGTTTTACAGCTGAAGATATCCCTGAGACGGTTTTGTGCTCAGTCATGACTCGACTTCCAACTTCTACTTGGAAAATCTTCCGAGGATTTCTATAGTTATAGGTTAAGAATGATGGACCGACAACCGATGGACCCGGCTGTTGAGAGGCAACTGAAACTTTGATGCAGATATAAACAGTGTTAAATTTCCGTCACCAGTCCAGTCCAGTCCGCGTCTGAAAGCGAATATCAAATATTATCTTTACCTCAGAAATTAGACTTTTGTCGTAACTTTTATAAATAAAACACGAACACTTTAATTCCAAAATTCAAAAATATAAAACATAATTGCAATCCGTGTTAATTAAATTCTCCGTGTATTGAATTCTATAGAAGTATATATTCTATATAACCAGTGTATCCCTTTTTTCACGAAGCAGTATGGATTGGAGAAAATGGAAGTGATAGGACTGCTTGTAGGTGCTAGGGGTACTATTACACAGTTTTTTGAAGATTTCAGAAAAAGATTCATTCTGCCACATTCTATGGTTAAAGAAGTTATTTTGGCCGCAATTCGAGGATCGAACAGAATTGCACATCATCATTTATATGCCTTAACTTCTACATAAATTGTTTTTTCCACCTTGATGTATCTAGTTACATTTATCAATTGTTAAATACTTATTTCTAAACAATGTATATTTGTTACTGTGTCTTTTAGGCAAGTACGATTGTGTACCAGTGTAAATAAAGCTTTTTACTTTCTCTCTTCTCTAGGATATAACATATATGATATAGTTTAATTATCAAATAAAACAATAGCAACTTTACCTTAACAATGTCAGCAAAATTGATTGATTACATAGTTACATTACAGGGTCGACTGTCATACAGAATTTTAGCTATTGAAAATTGACTGAATGAATACAGCCAACGCCAAGAGCGAGATGAGAACAAAAATTGTAAATAGGTTTCTAATATCAATTCCGCATTTGATTTTTAATTAATTTTCTTAAAATCGCCTTCGCCTGTTTAGTTTTCGCGCTCAAACACAAGGATAACAGTCAAAATCAAGAAGCAGTATTAGTTCCCACGTCCCACCGACCGGGTCCCACCCAGCACCCATCGCCATCGCATATCGCATCCAAATTTCACTTGGTAAGCTCCGCCCACCAATGGTAAGGACCCACTATCTCGAATTTGTATCCAGACAATAAATGTGTTCCTTTATATATTATATAGTAAACCGGCCCGTCCTGCGGACGGCGTTTATCACAGTTACAAAGAAAACCAAGGGTATGCTTTAAATCATATAAAATGAATTATCGGACTTTTAAACTATTTCAAAGATCCTGAGTGATTGTAGACAAGGATTAGTAGATCATTTATATTTTTTATATTACGTAAATTAAAATCTTGTGGTTTTAATAAAGAAAAACTAGCTTTAATATATAAGACATACATAAGGAGCAACTTAGAATATGCTTCACAGTCAATTAGCCAAAGTTTAGGTAAAATGTTGCTCTTAAAAGTTTGTAAAATCGAAAAACGATGCCTAGGAATAATTTTAAATAAGTATGTGAGTGAGCGTAATTATGACAAAGCGGTATTGGAAATTAAGACAGACAAAATTGAATCGAGGTACAAAAAATTACTTCTCAGATTTGGGAAAAAATTGATTAAATCAAACCGCTACTCGGAGTGGCTAAAGCCATATGAACGTTGTAATAGTAGGCCAAATAGAAATAAAAATAACCATAGGTTATTTAAATGTAACACAGAAAGGTACCGTTCCTCAACAATACCATCAATACTCAGACTCTTTGAATCTGAATAATGCTACTATTGTTGTTGGATGCTGTATATAGGTAAAGTTAGAGCTTATTAGCAAACATAAACACTAATTTGTAAAATCTTTAATCCACTGCGCTTGTATATGACGCGTGTGGGCTTCCTAATTTTTCCATCAAAAATTTAATAATAATAAAGGAAACTAATAATAATGTACTATGTAATATCTATAGTAAGCAAATTAACTATCTGTAAAATGTACTGTTTTCGAGGGCAATAACAGTTTTGTGTTGTCATTGCGTATGTATAATTTTAATTGGAAAAATGGAAGAAATAAAAAAACCCAGCAATAATAATAATTATTATTTCAACCAACTATAGATTCATTTTAAACTATAAATTTAAACTTCTTACTGAATAGACAATTTTACGCTTGCTAATTATTTTAAAAATTTAATTTTTTGTCGCCCTATTTAAATGTTTTTTAACCTTTACGATTACAAGTAATTAATCTCTTCAAATAAAACGCAATAATTTCACAAACCCGGTTTGATATTAACAAAATATTTTGTTTATTTTGAATTTGGATTTTATCAATAAGGAATATTCAGATTTAGATTTAAACTCCTTTTTAATTAGGGTAGGGTCGGATAACTGTGGTAGGTCCTATAACGGTGGTAGCGACAGTTTTCACCAGGAAAACATCAGAACTGGCAGTAAAGAAATTTCTTGCATAGAAGAGCGAACCCTGTTCTTCGATGCAAGGTATTCTTTTGCTGTCAGTTCTGATGTTTTCCTGGTGAAAACTGTCGCTACCACAGTTATCGGACCTACCACAGTTACCCGACCCTACTCTACTAAAACACATTCAAATTCAGTCATGCCCATGCCTAATACTTTACTATTTTTTGTTTTATTACAAAGTCAAATATATAATTTATTTTTTAAGACTTGGGTTTGTTTTAAAAATATAGGGTTTGGGATTTGGTATGTTGTATGTAAATATTGGGCTTTTGATTGCATTTAATAAAAAAATTTAGATATTAGATTTGGTGACAGGGATTTTATGCGGCCTTCTAAATCCGAGTCGGAAAGGGCGTCGGAGTTCGTGTGAATTCGGGGAAACTACACAACTTCAGGGCCGGCCCTGCGAGATACTAAAAAGTATGCACGACTATATGGAGGGATTATGTAGCAGAGAATATGAGCTAAATGCATATGATGCTATCTGGGTGGGGAGGGTTTAGATGCGCTTTCCCAATTTATGCTATATGTCTTAATATTAGTTTACACATTAAATTATCCTAAATTATGCACGACAGAATATCACACAAAATAGTATGCAATCATACGCTACACAATTGTAAATTATGGTTAGTTTGAGAGGTCTTATTATGCCTCGTATTTATTTTAAATACTTTACATTTAAATGGCACAATAGTGCAAAATGAAAATGATATGACTTTACTTTTTAATGGCTCGTAGCCCAAAATAAAAGATACTTTGAAATTAAAATATGAAACTCAAAATTCTCAATAATCAACTGGGAGTGTTTCCTTTAATTTTCGCCGTACGAATAATTAGTTATACAATTTATATTTTTACCTCGTAGGTTGGAATCTGAGCCGGACGGATTATATCTTGGACTTCTCGTAGAACGTCTTTCTGGGTCACCTTGTGTTCCCTATTTTATTCGCTCGTAGCGTCAATATTTTATCCCTCGTAGGGTCACTAAAAGGGTCAGCGTTTGATCACCTAAATTCTCGCTCGTAGCGATTAATACACTTTTCCTCTTAGGATTTCCTGGTCCACGTGGGCCCCTAGGATTTGCTCGTAGCAACAAATATATTTTCCTCGTAGGATTTCCTGGTCCACGTGGGCACCTATGATTTTGCTCGTAGCAACAATTCTGCCGTAGCACGGTCGAGTGAGGAGTACCTTCTGTCTTCGCCGGAGTCCAAGTAGAAACTGGTTATGGTCATGGTCCGTGAGGATAGAAGATCCTCGCGTACCATGCTATAATCCCTAAACTCATTTCCACCCTGTGGAATATTATTTTCCCTTTCTGACCATCTACTTACTTTTAGTGGGATGACTTTGCCTGAAGGGCTTTTGGGGAATATATCCGTCCGTCTTAGTTTCCAACATACAATTCACATTTTACATCATAAAATATTATATTTTATATTTTATATAATATATATTTTTATGATCGTCATTTTTCTTCTCTCAAAACTTCTGGACCAAATGTTTTGATGCCCTCATCAAAACTAATAACATAATTTTGAATACATTATAATAATTCTCATAATTTTATATTGTCTTCTTCTGGACCAAATCTTTTATTATCTTCAAACGAAATATCCAACATCTCACCAATGGAACGAAACAGCCAATAGTATGAACGTCCAATCATCCACATCTTTTTCTCCATATCCTTAAGTGCGAGCAACGGTGCAAATAATAGACCTGAAAGAAACTATGATGCGAAAGAAAAAGAACACACACTATTGCATTGATTAAAGTTCCTGTATGGTATTTTATTGTTTCATTTGTACTCTTTTTTTGGACTGATTTTGAACATAATTTTTACTCAGTCTTTTGGGAAGTATCCCAACTTTTACAGGTAATTTATTTAGTAAAATAAATATCATCTTTGTCAAGTAATAAGTGAAAATGTATATATCAAAAATTCTAAATTATATTCAAAATACTAATTTTTGCTTATTCATTTTATCGTATGTCAAAATGGTAATTATTTCATTAAGTCATTTTAAATTGAGATCACGTAAAAGCAAAATATCGCTAACTACTTATATATATAAAAATGTATCAAAATTTTTGTGGACGTATCCGAACATATTATTGATTATAATGATTCATCAGACGTATCTGATGAAAAATAAATTGAAGATGAATTTCGACGCGGGTTTTTCTGGAGAGTCCCTAGAGACGTTCCAGCGACCAAGTTTGGTAAGCTTGACCGCGAGTGACTCGAAGCTCGTGAGCTACTATTTCTACTGGGAATTTTCTCTCGTCGATAATTTTTGATTTGGCGAAAGCCCTTTTCAGTCGCTGGAGAAGTTTCCACGCAATTTCGATTGATTGACAGAGATAAATCAGAAATATCTCTGGCACTTATGTTAACAGAGATTTTTCGTTCCTGATCTTCCAGAATAGGTTTTTCTGGCGACAATTTTTCTGCTGGTCTCGAGTTAACTGACGACGTGAAGTTCGCCGCCTCGAGCATTAACTTAGGTAATTCATTTTCGTAAATGAATGGTTCGTCATCTATGATCATGGGTATAGGTTCAGGAAGGGGAGATCGGCGTGCGAATATCCCTGCTCGTTCGTTCTCCTTTGGAAACGACATTTCGTAAATCTATAATGTTGAAATGGAACGGGGAAAAGCAAAAATAAAAAAATAAAAAATTCAAAACCCTCAATTCACTGATATTAAACATTTTATTTTGAACCTTTTATATAACCCATAATATCATGTGCTCAAAAACATACTTTTGGAATACCAAAATTCATAGGTCGTAACCATGAGACGTATCTCGTACTTACATCTATTCTAAATTTTACGAAGATCATAATAAATATATTATGCAGTCAATTTTATGGAGATCAACATTTTACAGTCATTTTAACGTAGTCTTTTATCTCACATTGATCATCAGGAGTGAGATCATTAAAGTAACACAAATAAATTTCTATACCCGTCACTACATCACTGTCTTGAGGATTTTACCAATTTGTACATTTATCTCTTTACCGTCATTTTTTTTGGTCATTTCATTTAAAGCAACAATTCATACTACCTACTAAAGATAATGAAATGACTATAACACTCTTTCACGGGATTGAAAATTTTAAACAACTTGTGACGGACCATCATGACCGTGATCAAAGCGGCCATGAGCGTTACCTCGTCGGGGCTTTGAACAAAATTGAGGGGGTTCGCGACAATCTTTTGCTTTATGTCGCAGAGATCCACACCGGTAACATTTCAATTTACTCTTTTCGCGATTCTTCTTATGGAAATCGCCATTTACTTTGGGACACTCTAAGTATACATGTCTTTCCTCTATGCCAGCCTTAAGGCAAATTTGGCATAAAGCAATTTTTGGGCAGACAACTTTTTCTTTTATGGGTCTGCCTTTCCTACTTACTTTACGGGGAGGAGGCACCTCATCAATTTCTCCATCTGATGAGATCTCTCCTTCCTCTCGAGGCTCTATGTACAATTTATATTTTGGCTTTTTGGCTTTCGGAGCTCGAGCTTCTTCCTCGCTATCGGTCTCCTGCTGATTCGTAAACTTAATCCTATCTATCTTAATTGCTAAATCTAATGGCGGAGTCACGTTGCCAGACATGTCTATCTTGCTAACAGCTAACTGCATTTCAGGAGTATCTCCCTGCCAAACAACTTGCAAATCGTTCTCATCGGGTTCTCGTTCATCCCAACCTTGCAACAGTTGTTCTTCTTCATCTAGCAGTATAATTATGGAGCCTTCGTCGTCACTGCCACCAAGCATGATTTCTAGATCACTCATTCTACGTGAAATATGAAATATGATTTTAACCTATGTAAATTATGTATATATGTATATGTACTGTTAATCTTTAGCGTAAGCAAAGCAAATAAGCGTTTTTAATCGACGTCATATAAAGGACCGTCGAATACGTGAGTAAGTCGTCTTGGTCTATTGGCAGGCCTTCCCAGAGTCGGGCCGGCTCCTTGTGGAGGCGTCTCGGCTTTGGGAAACCCTTGCGTTTGTACTCTTTGTACATCGATATCGACTTGTTGTCCAACCGCCGCCTGTAATGGTCGTATTATTCTTAATACGTCTTCCTGCGTAAGGATGTCATTTGCTCGTGGAAATGTTAATGTAATGGGGACCTTTTGTCCTGAATTAATCTTAACTAACTCACCATCCCCTTCTCCCCCTGGAAAAGGTGGACCCGCATCAACAGGCGATTGAGAATCGTCGGATGATGTAAACGGTTCTGGGAATTGAAAGGGTGAAAAATGAATCAGAGGAAAAAGAGGGCTATTATTCAGAGCAGGAGTATTGGTTTCAGGCATATTATCAATGTTTGATTGTATGCGGAGTATGGACCCGGGAACTTGGTTCCGACTGCTTTGATAACGTTGGCATTGAGTACAGTCTGCAAGAACCCTAGATATGAGCTCGCCCATGTTCAGGAAGTGGTAGTCTTCCCGCATTATCATATGTAATTTTTCATTTCCAAAATGACTTTTCTGATGCATAAATTGAGTTGATTGAACTGCCAATTTATGTGGTATGACTGGAACATAAGGACCACTCATGAATTCGGTAGTAATTCTTTCTAATAAGTCGTTCTCTCCCAAACGATAAATCTTTCTGTACCTACTCGTTCCAACTAATTCGTTGTCTTTATCGAAGCGTAATCGTTGCACAATTTTATCTACATTCTCGTCCTCAGCTTGTAGCTGATGCAAATTAGTAATTCTATGTTTTAGTTCTGCGCAACGACGAATAAATTCATTTTCTTTTCGGTTACGACATACTATTTTAATAAGTCTACAAGAAAATACAATCTCTCGGTCAAGGTTGTTTCTCGTAGATGTATGCAATAACTCGTCTATTTGTGCGGGCAGTCCAGCCAGCAAAAGTATTTTAATGTCGAATTCTCGTAGTTTCAAGTTCCATCTTACCATTCGTGGAGGTAAATCTGAGATTTTCAGAATTGTCGGCAATACCGCGTCAGTGGTATACACGTGAACGGTCCGACCTGTAGTGAAGTTACGGAAGTTCCGTAATGCTTGGATAAGCGCAATACCATGCTTATCCAACGTTGAGAAGGTCTCCTTCACCTGTACCAAATAATATTGGAAACGGGAGAGTAAGCGTCGTACGCCGTTTTTATTTTGTACCAATATAGCGATGATATGATTCTCAGATATATGATACCATAATTCTAATTGAATGGAATGATCGGGTAGCGCCATAACCGGAGCAGTGAGAATCTGATACCGGATAGCATCAAAAGCTTCACGACACTTTGCCGTGAATATGAATGGCGGTGATTTGCGTAGTAATTCAAAGAGAGGTTGCATCATCTGAGAATAACATTGGACCGTATGACTGAATTTATTTGTTTGCCCAATGAAATCACCCAATTCCCCCATATTTTTGGGATACCGAAAAGTCATAATTGAATTTATTCGTTTCTGCTGTAACATTTGTGCATGTTGTTTACGTGTTTTCTCTACTTCTGTTTCTGGTGGGTCAGTATCAGTTGACACTGCAATAGGTGGTCGTTCACCTAATATTGGACACGGAACCTGTAATTCAGGAGAATGAAATTTCAACTGTGGGTAATATTCATTGAAATCAAGATTACATCTCAATTTCGTATCTTCATATTCGTTGTATTTCTTCTCTATATCAGCCTTTAATGCTGCACGATTTAATTGGTTATGAAGTATCATTCCTTGTGTCTGTCTATTTCCGAGGCGTATGACTACCTCGTCTGGCAAGTGATGATATGTCGCTATCCGACTCTTTGCTTGTAAGCCCATACCGGTCTTACCCATATTAAGTACATTAATCATTCCTCTGCCTTGACTTAACTTAATATGTTCTGGTACTATCATTAATCTTAAATCGAAAAGTAATTTGTAATTCGTTTCGGTTACTATGTGACCGTCAAATGAAAGCTCATCAGTGTATATGTTGATGGGCTTTTCTTCCCCTATCTCTAAGTGTACATGATACTGAACGTAAATATTTTTATCTGTCTTTGTTTCTGATGATTTATCTGAATCATCGCTTTTAACCTTGTCTATTGTGTCAGAGCCAGTAGGTCTCTGTTGTCTTTTCTTAATTGGCAATGCAGTCATTATGTTTGACGGCGTAGAATGGGTTACTTGAGTTTCGGCTCCCGTAGGAATCTGAACTTCATCTGATTCATCAGATGTATAAACGTAGTCTGGACTGGGTCTGTTTTCCGTAGAAAACGCGATTATTCCGGACTGACAACTTACTGTTATGTCATATTTAGATAATAAGTCCATTCCAAATACTATACTATCCATCATATTCTCTACAATATAGAATGTCCAATTTATCCAAGTGTGGAGTTCGTCAACATAGAACCCCAATGTTACCTGTTGATTTGATTGTAACGGTTTACCATCGTATACAATCATGTCTGCTTCGATACGCTGGCACGATGTGATGATATGATCACATCCTAACAACTTCACTGTTCTAGGATTGACGATACTGAATGTAGATCCTGTGTCTACAATAACATTGAAATCCATTGCCACTCCATAATAGTTACGGAATGGAAACGTTCGTTTCACTTCCTTAAGTGGTTGATTGACTTTCCTAACATGTAACGTCTTCGGGCTTGCCGAAGCTTGATTTTGATTTAATGTATTACTGGATGTCGCTGCTTCTCTCTTATTGTCTAAATTACTTGAAGTTTCTTTTGGAGTCAGCTCGTAAGCCGTCATTAATCTATCTAATTCCTTATTTTCATCATTACTCGAGGATGCTGATGCAATGGGTGATTCTTCACCTTTTCGACTTGATGTCCCTGGTAATGGTATAGTCTCTTGGTCTGGGATACTGGAATCCTCAGCTGATCGTACTCTAAACATTCTGAACCTTGGATTATTTTGAGACATCTGTTGATGTACTTGTTCCAAAGTTTGTGGGTTGGGATTACTATGACTCCCATAAATTTGATTATTTTGAGGCTGATGATCATTACTCATTGGTAATGCAGGTACGTTTTGTCTCATACCCATATCTCGTGCTGGATCGTAATTATAATCACGATCACTAAGATGCATCGCACGCATTTGATGAACTGTATTTGTATAATTTTGATTGAAGTCCTGATGATTGTAGTTCTGATTATAAGCCGGGGGTTGGTTATACAAACCACCTTGATATCCCTGGTTATAATTATTATTGTTTCTGTTATATCCATTATTGTTCCTATATCCCCTATTACCATTGAATCTATTGTTTCCTCTTCCCCTATTATTATTATAGGAATTTCTTTGTATGGGAACATTATTGATCTTAGCCCATCCTGCAGCTTGAGGGGGTAACGGAATACCCTGTCGCTGCATGGCTTGCCAACAATCAATCACGAAATGGCCCGTTTTACCGCATTCATAGCATGTGGGTTGACCATCCGTGGCTACACTATTCTTCTTAATATTAGGATTATATTTCCCTGGGTCAGCTCCATGACGAACTTGACCTCCGTTTGGTTGATTCCCATTCCGGCTATTATTGGGAGGAATACCTCCATTTAATCCTCTAATGTAAATTGGTTTCTTTTGATGTCCATCAAATACCTCTTGGACGTTATGGTTCAAAAGGCTTTCGGATTGCTGAAGGATATGTCTATTTAAAACTTTTGTAAAGTTATTTATATCCGTGCAATTCATCATTTCTTTGCGTAATGGCTGAGGTAAGCCATCTAGTAGCTTTATTAGCTTTCCTTCCTCATCCATATTAGGGTCCATTTGAGTTACGCATTGTAACCTTCGGTTAACATATTCATTTCCACTTAACTTGGAATTAAAAATTGTTGAGGCAAGCTCTGAAGCTGCCTTGCTGCTGACATACGCGCGATCGAATTTCAATTCGAGTGCTTGGTATATCTGGTTAACCGTAGCATCCTTAGCTGTCTCCCGTTCAGTTGCATTAGTTATAGTTGCATAACTTGCAATGAATCGCGGCTTCTCACCTATCCACCAATTTCTTGCTGTCCCAACCAAGGCCTTATCTAATGCCTTGTAGATTTTATCCGTAGTCAGAATCTTTCGAGTAGTGAGTTCTTCTTTGAAGATGTCAACCCACCCTCGCGCTTCCTTGTCGCCACTATAAGTTGGTATTCCATCTATCAATTTGGATTCGGAAATCACCAGCTGCTGATCAGCATCTAATCCCTTGTTTTTAGTCAAGAGGGTTTTCAGAATACCCTCCAGCTGTTCATGAGTAACCGTCATGATCCGTTGACTGATTAATTCAAGATATGGATAATGCAAAGTTAAGAAGGATGTATGTTGGGGCGGTTCCCAAAGCTTAACTTTATAATGTAGGAGCTTATATTCTAAATCCTCCTTTTCGAATTCTAATGATTCGTCGTGCCAAGATTTCTCACTTTTTGGAGAATCTGAGAATTGTGTAGCTAATCCTATGAAATTAGATGAACTTGTAGATATATCTAACGTAGGGTCGTCCCCAAAAATGAAAGAATCGGAAAGATCAAAATCCTCTTTCTCTTCTTTTATTACTGTGATGGGTACTGCTTCCTCTTTTGTTTTCGGCTGAGAATCGATTTTATCGTCTTTGCCTTTCTTTTCCAGTTTGAAGTTGAGCTGGAAATTCACGTGGAATTTCCCTTTTGAATACAAAATTTATCTGGAAACTGTAGCGGACCCCTAAATCAGAAATGTCTTTAATTGTGATTAACTCGTAGGTAATACACTTGACTTATACTTCTTTGTAGTTTCGATGCAATATCGACAATTGGAAATGAATTATTTTGGCTTTCCTGACGTATCAGTATTATTGTAGTATATTTATTTTTGGTTCACTTAGTGAGTGACAATATTAATCCTTTAATTTATTTAAATGTGAATACAATCCCTTAACTCAGTACTTTATTTGAGTACTGCGTGTTCACTCTCTTGTGGAATAATGTAGAATGGATGTAGTTTTAGTTTAGTTAGTTTCACAATAAGGGCTCTGTGGGACTCATCCCATGGCCCTGAATTTATTATCATTTTATCATCATATACATTGAATTCAATATTTTAGTTGGGAGATCCACTTGAGTAATATTACTACAATTCATATTATGGTTTTATCAACGTTCTTACTTAAAAATACATATTGCAGAAATTATTGACAATAAATTTTTAGGCATGATTACATATACAACAACAATTCTTAATATACGGCCTTTAAAATTGTACATTGTACATAAATATTTTAAATTATGCATAATTCATCATTATTTACTGCTAAGAGAATTAGTACTTACGTTTCACAAATGATATTAATGTATATCTTTTTATCTACAGCAATACCGAGGACGGTGTAATGATGATAGAAAAAACAAGTTTTTTTTAAAACTACATTCGTATTAATTATAATTATCTTTAGCTTTGCATTTTCATTTCCGTTGTCGCTTTCATGTGATCCAGTTGCAGTAATTATATGGCTAGATTTGACAAATATTGCTGTGTTAGCAATTTGTGTAGCTCGCAATATTAGGTTTTATGGTCGTAGCGTAATATGAGTACCAAGTGCTGTGATCGTCTACGTACAGGGTGGCATGTATCGTTGTTCTGCATAAAATTTTTGAATTCCATTTGTGGCTTCATTCTTGTATGTGTAGAATATAGGGTCGCTTCGTTCTCTTGTAATATGAAGATTTGAGTCACAATAGTATGTAGATTTGAAATTTGCATCTAAAACAATAATTCGAGGTCCAATAATGAAAGTTTTGCCATTAGGTTGTTCCTTTTTAAATTTTCTTGCTTGTTGCACTAGCCGGTAGTGGATTCGATTTTCCATTTTATTTCGCAGTTTTTCGATGAAAATATGTCTTGTTTCACTAAGCAGGTTTAGTTTAGGCTTTAATTTTAAGATTTGGTGTTGGTCGCCACTGTGATGAAGGTGTACTAAAATAGGTCTGCACCGTGCTTTATAATATGGCCCCATTCGTTTTAGAATGGATGTATATACTTCAAGTCTCTCCGTAAGAGTAAATAATTTCGATTTTATTCAATATGTAGGAATACCTATTTATGTATTACTTAACTACCAAAGATTTTATTGAATTTTGTTGATAAAACAATGCCCACGTCGACGTTAGCGTACGTGAACCGAATGCGTTTCCTCTTTAGGGAACCGAATCCGTTTTGTTTTATTTTAATTTAAGTCTGATCAATACTTTTAAATTGATCAGGCTTTAGATCTTTACCTTCACAAACAATTTGTAAATTCACAATAATTATTTAACTTTGACTTGAATTAATAAAATTGGCACGATTCTGATTTGTATTTATTTGAAGAATGAATTATTTTGACAATGAATTATAATTATGATGATGATGATGATGATGATGGGTGAATAATATGCTTTGCAGTGTGATATGAGGACGAGGGTACATATATCTCGCGCAACAGCCACCGAATTTCAATAATACCAAGAGCAAGCTTTTTAGGCACAAGCAATAACTTAATTGTAGTGTCGTAACACGTACCTGTTGGTCAAATTATCAAATAAAGTAATAAGTCAGCAGCTAAAATAGTCTTCCCAATGTTCACAGCGTACTGTGCATCAACACTAAATCTTCCTTGACTAGTAAGTCAGATTCAGGAACGTGTCCTGTAAATTAGAATAAATTGGAATTGTCCGTCAGTATCCAATCGTATCTCCAATGATTATTTCGTCGGTGACGTTCAAGAGAGATTTTTATCTTAACTATTAAGTAAATTACTATAATTGCTATTATGGCTACCCAGTCGTATGGACTTAAGTAGAATACAAGGAACATTCAATGTCCCAGTTGAATGCGATAAACCATAAGCTTATTCCAAATTTTATATAAAATCAAAATACTAAATACAAAGAAAATGAAAGCAATATCTGTCGATGTCAAATTTACTAAAATTAGCATTCATAAATTTTCATAGAATTTCTTAATTTAATTTTAATTCTAATTGATATTGTAGTAATAATTACTGTAATGGTAAGTTACGTAGTTATTTACTATTTATCAATTCCTCGTAGGATGTTGCTTTTAGAACTTTTGAAAAATTTGAATAATAATTCAGCTTTATAAAATGAATTTTGAAAATCTAAAGAGAAAATTCAAAATTATAATAAAATTTTGAATTGAAATTGAAATGAAATTTCAAACTTAAATACTTAGGACTGGATTGAATTTTGAATTAATTTGTTATGTATTTACTTATATAGCAGTAGTAACTGTTATTTACCATGAATTTTCTATGGACTATATTGTATTAATAGGAAAGATTCGACGCTAACTTCTCTGCACCCACCGTATGGATGTGCAGTAACTATTATTTGCCACGAAAGTATGTATATAACTAATACTACTATGTACTGCGTAAGTACCTATGTTCTGTACTAAGATATTACAGAAATACACGTCGCCAACTTCTCTGCACCCAAACGTATGGATGTGGACTTAACTAGTAGTCGCCACGAAAGTATGTATATGCTTAGGACTACTATGTACTGCTTAAGTACCTATATATATATATGACTACGTATATATTACTCCCTACTTTTAATGTTCGTGTTAAACACGACGAAATCTTTTCGTTTATTTTTCCTACCCAATAATTGACCAATCAGGGGCAAGAAACTAATTAATGGTTCGAATTATTTTCTAAAATTCGACTATATATTTTTGTGCACTTGCTACTAACTGTGCGTTACTTACTTCGTAAAGTCAAACGAATGTAGACGACCAGTTTACGTTTTCCAAGAATTCGTTCTTCTTCCCCAGATAGGAGTCTCGAAGAATCTTCCTTAAATTCGGATTTATTTGAATCCTTGAGAGCAGAGAGCACGGTCACAACTAGTGACTTTATCTTCAATGGCCACGTAAGGCTGTAAAGTAAGTATGTCAACGTAAGTATACTTATAACTTTAACATACATTCACAGTTCAATGTACACATATACACCAGTGCCTGAGCTGTGTTTCGAAATATTTTTCAAAATTTTGAGAATAAATAATTTTGATTTATAAATAAGTTTCGAATAGATTGCCTACAAAATTATTTTGTTCTACTTACAGAACTTTGGAGCTGTAAAATAGAAGATTTCACGCGATTCCGGATTTTCTCTCACTCGGGATGTCCGATGTGTAGTTCCGAATGTTCTTCCGTTCCGGATCGTATCCGTCTTTTACTCGAAAATTCTCCGGGACGTCCAAAAAGGCCCGTTTCCCGTTCCTCGTAAGGATCTATAAGTTTTAAAATTAAATGGACTATTATTTATTGTTCTTTGTGTAATTTGTTGTAACTGCCTCCAGAAAGTGAATTGTGCACAAATTACAACAGGCCCCCAAATTACAACAGTGTCCTATGTTTAACATAGGTATACATATGTTGAAAATGTGCACAAAATACAATAGTCATAAATTACAACACTTTGAATTCGTAATCCAACAATTATAACTTTGATTGTATTTTGTTGGAATGCCTAACTGATTTTATTCTACTTACTTATATTTATTTGTAGAAGTTCCTGCTTGGAGGGATCCACGTAGGATCGTTTGACCGAAGATTTGCTTCAAAATTACTTTTTTTTGGTTCAGGCAACTAATTCCTCGGATCGTATCCGGTTCCCAAAAACAGTAAGGTATGACGATTTCTTTGCTTCGTCTGAGTTCACTAGTAAGTGAAACTGAAATAAATATAGTTTTGATTACTTCACAATTTTACGTAATCACAAGTTGCAACTTCAAATGGAAGTTGATTTCGATGCCGAGTTTCGTGAACTTAATTTGACTTCCACTATGAATTCAACTTATGGTTGAATTAACCTAATATCTTGGCTTTTATTTCTTGCAACTTTGCTTAGGTGTAATTCAAGTCCCCAAAATGGTTTGCAACCTGAAAACCTGATGCACAACAATATGCAACAAAATATGACACAATATGAATCGTCAACTGACGACTTCGGAGATTCAACAAACTTGTAAGTTGAATTTAATCTGAAATGGTAGAAATCCCTACTTATTTATATATATTTCTCACTCAACACACCCTTTGTAAAGGTGAACTCCCCGAATTGAATATTTTGCACTAGAAAAATCAGGGAATGAAATTCCCTGTAGTAAGTATCTACCTAATAAGTCGGGGTTGTGAAATTCCCTGCAGTTAACACTTGATAATTTGAAGTTTTGACTTCCCTAGCAGTAGCTAACAATTTGAGTCAGGGTCAAAATACCCTGTAATAATTCTGAACACTATTAAAAGTCTGGGTTATTAAATTCCCAGCCACTTTTGATTGACCACTTTAAAAAGTCGGGGTTATGAAATTCCCTGCAATTTTGATTTTGACTAGTAAGTCCAGGCTGCGTCTCTGGCAACACTTAATACTTTATATTTTGCAAGCCGAGGTATGAAATCCCTCGCTATTTTACACAAACAAAATCGGGGTATAAATTCCCCGTAAGAAACATTAAACAACGTTTTGAAACAAATAAAATCGAGCGTTTCGAAGGTATAACAAAATTCTGTTTTATAGATAATAAATCGGAAGCTGAGGATTGTATCTCTCGCTTCTCTTGTGCAGTCACGAATACTGGGTTGAAATTACCCTTTACGGTTGAGTCAAAATCAAATGGCACAGAATTTTCGAGCTGTTTCGAAAATGTAAGTTAATACTTTATTAAAATTATCCTTATTCATTCGAGTTAAATATTCCTCGCTATTTAACTACTCGCTTGGAGTCAAAAGGGGCTTTCCCTTGTGTTATATACTTAACTACTAATAAGGCGAGATTTGTATCTCGAAATGCTAACTCATACACCCTATAAATTCGGAGTTATTATTCCGTCTATATTTTACACACACATAAATAATCATACATAATTCACATACATCATATTAATGGAAATAAAGCACACATATTAATAACTTACACAAATAATGAATTATGATTGCCCACACGAATTTATATGTGGATTCGGTACACGAAATATCTAACTAGCAATTTAACACACTATCGGCTGCTTACCGTTATAAGCACTAAAATGAAGAAAAGTGAATTTTCTGGAGTTCCCCGAAACTACAGAAAATCACTTGTAATAATTATGTTAACAACGTGATTTTTGATTTGCCACTTTTTGCAGGCTACTAACTGGCGATGCCACTAACGACTGGGATTTCTTCCCTACTGAAAATAATACTGATTGATCACGCTAAACTTTCAATTTGAACTTGTAAGTTGATTAAATCGGAAACAATAAATTCGGAATTTCAAAATGAAATTCTGAGGTGGTTAATACGTGGTATTAACCAAGTGCTTACTTAAGTAGTAGTACTATTTGGACTAGCCTGATGGGCCCTTAAGCAACAAAATACAAACTTTGAATGTCACAGCCGACTAAACGATAAAATATGTTGATTTGTATTTCTAGAAATTGAAAATTCAGTTGTCGCTACTGACAACCGTGGATCCACACCGAAATGGATCGAAAATGAAAACTGACTGATTAATGATGATCAACCGTCGGCCACTGCCTATACTAATTACTGGCAACTGCTGATTCCGTCGAATTTTGAAACTTTTGTCACTTTATTTTATGAAAACTGTATAAAACACTAACCTCCAGTTGCCATTCTTGAGTTTATTTATAACTATCAATAATTGTAAAAGCTCGGAATGAAAATTTTGTAAATAAAGTAATATGTGGACCGTGTCCTATCTTTAACATGTAAAATGAATTTTATAAAAATGGCTGCCTATCTAATTATATGGCAATTCTAATATACATACAGTATAATATGTTTTATATGTTACCTTTATGGACCTCGCGTGGAGTCTGTATTAACCACGGTAGGCTGCCTTGGTTTTCCTATGGAATTTTCAGCCTTCAATTTTCTGCTGTCTTTTAGGTCCAAAATTTTATGAAATTTGGCAAATAACAAACTGAAAATTCTTACTGTTCGCTAGTAGCGACTATTTTGAACTCTTATTTTATCAAAATTTTATAATTTCCACTGAACTCTGAATATTTTCAGCTATGTTTTCTGCTTCGGCAATGGGATGCTAGTACAGCCAGGTCCAGTAGGCACACTTGGTCTTGTCCGCTCCACTTTTTGCTTCCTCTCTCGTCCACAGCTGAAGTGCTTCTTGCTGGGCGAATTATATGCTTTATTATGGGGAGATTTTCCCTCTAAAATTTTTATCACGTCTACGGCTTGTGGGTTGCTTCCCAAGACCACCGTACGTTACGGTCAGTCCTTTATAATGCGGCTGGTTGGATGGCTTGTCAGCACTGTCCACCACCTTTCACTTTTTAGTTTTCAAAACTCCCGTCTTCTAGTAGAAGATGCGGTCAGACGCCGTGGCGTTACTTGTACTGCCTTTCACTTTTTCTTGCTGTACTTCTAACTGCAGCCACTGCTATTAAGCGTCACTATAACAGTGAATAAATGGCCCACACGTGGTGGCCTATGCTTTATATAGCAAAATGGGAAATATGGGCCCGAATTTCTTCGGACTTGTTTCCAACCCTAACTAAATTTAATTTTTAATTATAATTAAATATTGGGGGGTAGATTAATTTCTACCCCGCACCTTCTTGACAGGGATTTTATGCGGCCTTCTAAATCCGAGTCGGAAAGGGCGTCGGAGTTCGTGTGAATTCGGGGAAACTACACAACTTCAGGGCCGGCCCTGCGAGATACTAAAAAGTATGCACGACTATATGGAGGGATTATGTAGCAGAGAATATGAGCTAAATGCATATGATGCTATCTGGGTGGGGAGGGTTTAGATGCGCTTTCCCAATTTATGCTATATGTCTTAATATTAGTTTACACATTAAATTATCCTAAATTATGCACGACAGAATATCACACAAAATAGTATGCAATCATACGCTACACAATTGTAAATTATGGTTAGTTTGAGAGGTCTTATTATGCCTCGTATTTATTTTAAATACTTTACTTTTAAATGGCACAATAGTGCAAAATGAAAATGATATGACTTTACTTTTTAATGGCTCGTAGCCCAAAATAAAAGATACTTTGAAATCAAAATATGAAACTCAAAATTCTCAATAATCAACTGGGAGTGTTTCCCTTAATTTTCGCCGTACGAATAATTAGATATACAATTTATATTTTTACCTCGTAGGTTGGAATCTGAGCCGGACGGATTATATCTTGGACTTCTCGTAGAACGTCTTTCTGGGTCACCTTGTGTTCCCTATTTTATTCGCTCGTAGCGTCAATATTTTATCCCTCGTAGGGTCACTAAAAGGGTCAGCGTTTGATCACCTAAATTCTCGCTCGTAGCGATTAATACACTTTTCCTCTTAGGATTTCCTGGTCCACGTGGGCCCCTAGGATTTGCTCGTAGCAACAAATATATTTTCCTCGTAGGATTTCCTGGTCCACGTGGGCACCTTTGATTTTGCTCGTAGCAACAATTCTGCCGTAGCACGGTCGAGTGAGGAGTACCTTCTGTCTTCGCCGGAGTCCAAGTAGAAACTGGTTATGGTCATGGTCCGTGAGGATAGAAGATCCTCGCGTACCATGCTATAATCCCTAAACTCATTTCCACCCTGTGGAATATTATTTTCCCTTTCTGACCATCTACTTACTTTTAGTGGGATGACTTTGCCTGAAGGGCTTTTGGGGAATATATCCGTCCGTCTTAGTTTCCAACATACAATTCACATTTTACATCATAAAATATTATATTTTATATTTTATATAATATATATTTTTATGATCGTCATTTTTCTTCTCTCATTGGAATATCCAAGTACGCGGATTTCGACTTTACTATTAGGACATTTTTAGGTTAATAATTTGATTCCAATTTTGTTTGAAACTTTTAGATTTAGATTCTAATTTTAATTTATTGTTGTCATAACTGTTCAGATTTAGAATCGGATATTGATTTTAATTTTATATATTGAGGTTGGTTTAGTATTGCTATTCAACTTGCTTGCAATTTAAATGCAAGTGCCTATGTAGACTTTTCATTGTTTTAAAAAAAAATTACGAGCTCAAACTTTGCTACATTTGGTTTACAAATAAATAAAAAAATATCAAAAGCATCATACTCCTACTTCTAAACACTATGCTTTGGTTATTAATTCTGACATCACAATGACCAATGAAAGCCTCTCCTAATTATTTAATAAATTTTTACTTTAGGCAAACATTTTTTTTTGTAATTTGAGGCATGACCTTGATAAGTGATCACAATAAGTTTTTCAATTATGATTTGTTTAACGTGTTTAGCTCATGTCACCAAAATTATTGCACTTTTGTAAAACACATTGTTTAGCTTCGTACGAGCAATTATATTTTAAAAAAAAAACCTTAAAACCATCTTATTGTCAGTTTTCAGTTTTAAACAAGATATTATGTTTAATATAATTGGATATTACAACTCAGCAAGATTAATTTTGTAAAAATATAAAATTGAGCCATTTTGAGAAGCCCGTTTTCAGTTTTATGAAAATTTACATAATTCTGAGCTGTAAAATTATAAAAAGCAACTTGTTTATTTGCAGTTTTAACACTGGAACTGTCAAACTTCAAAATACTGGATTTAGTGTATATATTTTTTCTTGTTAAGGTGTTACGCTTAAGATTTTAATCAAATGATTTTTCGTCGGTTTGCCTGTTGCTTTTGTTGTATGTCAGTAGAAGTATATGCCAAATTTGGTGGTAAAATAAAATGGCGGCCGTGGGGGTGGGAAGTAGCGTGGGTGGGGAGGGGTGATGTCTTAAGATGTTGGTCTTGAGATGGTAGGGTAAGACGTTGCTTGGATTCTTAGAAGATAGGGGTGAGACGTTCTGCGGACCCTGAGATGTTGGGCGAATGTCTTAAGAAGGTAGAGAAAGACGTTGATTGAGTCTTAAGAAGGTAGGGAAAGACGTTGTATGGACCTTGAGAAGGTAGAGTAAGATGTCGTATGGACCTTGAGATGCAGGGGTAAGATGTTGTATGAACCTTGAGATGGAAAGGTACGACATTGCTAAGAAGTGAGACGATCTATGGGTCTTGAGATGCTCGCCTTGAGATGCTGGGGAGCGCCTTGAGATGACACGAGATGTATGATATATATAATGCTATATACTATATAATATAATATGCAATATAATATTATATATACTATATTCTACATAATATAATATGCAATATAATATTATATATACTATATTCTATATAATATGCTATATAATTACAGTTCTTTATAGAGTTGCATTTGTATGTGTAATAATATGCTATATATCACACAATTATTATGTATTATTAAGTAATTTAAATGATTAATATGTGCATAGGATGCAACTTAAAAGAAACCGCATCAAAATCCGATGAGTACTTTAGGAATAACATGTATTTCCCTTCTTTCCTATGCTTTATAATGGTAGGGGCCGGGGGGGTGGGAATATGTCATGTTTTGGTAATTAGTGGACCGATTGAGCCCGGACTACTTTTAATGACCTTAAAAAAGTAAGACTTACAAGCCTGTTCAGTCTTAGTCTAAATCCCATTAGTTACTAATAAGACATTTAAAATATCGAAACTGAGGGAGCATGCATAAATGAAGTGTGTTGAGGGTGGGTGGGGTATATGCATAAAATCATATATACGTCACATATGATGTATGTATATGCTAATGTAAGGTGTGTAGGTAGCTCTAATATGTAGTACACATAATATATGCACGTACCATATGGTAAAAGATGGGATAAGTCATAGATTCAAGTTGGAGCCAACACCATAGTGAAAAATCGATAGAGAAGGAGACCGAACGATCGATAGTGAAGAAGGCGAGGGGCTTTACATTCTATTGTAATCCTGGAGAGCAGTTGATGTTGCCTGGTCGAGCGCCAAAGTTCAACTGAGAGGGTTAGCATTGCAGTAATAGGGAAATTTTTAGTAGGCAAAGTCCTTTACATTCTATTCTATGAGAGATACAAACGAAACTCAAAGTGTTAGAGAGATACTGACGTAACTCAAAGTTTGAGAGATACTGACGTAACTCAAAGTTTGAGAGTGATACAAACGAAACTCAAAGTTTGAGTAGTACGAACAAAAAAGTAGGCGGAGCCAAGATAAAAAGAAATTTTAACTGAAAGAGGGCGAAAACTCAAGAAATTACTGTTTTATACAAGAAAAAACACTGCAAAGAAGCGAAAGTGTGTTAAAAGATCTAAGAAATCACTGTTTTATACAAGAAAAAATTCTGCAAAGAAGCAAAAGTTTGCTGAAAGATCTAAGAAATCACTGTTTTATACAAGAAAAAACACTGCAAAGAAGCAAAAGTTTGCTAAAAGATCTAAGAAATCACTGTTTTATACAAGAAAAAACACTGCAAAGAAGCAAAAGTGTGTTAAAAGATCTAAGAAATAGTATAAATAGCCATACCTTCAAGTAGGCGGAGCTTAGAAAAAAACAAAAAACGTTAAAATAACCAAAGAAATTCAAGTCGGAAGAGGCCAAAAACCTAAGAAATCCCTGTATTATACTAAAAAAAATAGCTGAGAAGCAAAAGTGTGTTGAAAGATCCAAAAAATAGTATAAATAGAACTTTTGTATACTAAAACTGCTCATCTAGTGACCAACATTCAAGGTGAACGCATCTCTTTTTGTCATCATGGATATCAACACTATTTTTAAAGAAAAACCAACAATCTACGAAACATCTCAGAAATCATTGAGTTCAGAGTTAAATTTGGTAAAACTACCGCCTACAAATATAAGTGAACTTACGACTGCAGACTATATACAATGCCTTCCTTTATTAAGTACTAAGGATTCACACAACCCATTTAAGTTCAGATGGATATATGACAACTACGGTTCGCTACAAGAGTCTATGCTAAGTTTAGGCGTAAGGATTGTCAAACAAGATGGTACAAGATGCGAAGCAGCTGACATTGTGGCACCAACAAACTTGTTTTTTCATGCGCTGTTTTCAAATTTGCAACTGTATTTGAATGGACAACTTGTACTGGATACGTCAAACTTTTATCCATGGTCAGCCTACTTGCAAAGAGCATTAGCGACAAGTCAACTGGAAAAAGATGGATACTTGAAGGATGCAATGTGGTATCCTAATGCTGTCCCTAATACATATGCAACCACTGACGCTGGATTTCACGCAAAATATCTGTTGTCTCAGAACTCAAAGCAATTTTATCTACTTGGATCTCTGCTTGGAAACTTTTTTAACCAAAACAAATATATTCCAAGTGGGACAGAATGTCGAATTGTCTTAAAACGCAGCGATCCATACTTGTACTTGGATTGCGCACAAAACAATAAAGCTGGATTTTCTGGTTGTCCGTATAAAGCAGAAATAACAGACGCAATCTTTTATGCTGCTCAGAAGACAGTTCCGCATGATGTTTTGAATTTACATCGAAAGCAGTTATTAAACAACGAGACATTTAAATATGTAACAAACGAAGTCCAAATGAAAGCTATTTCAGTACCAAAAGGAATGACATCAGTAACTTCTGGCGGAATTGTTATTGGAAAAATACCAAAAATAATGGTATTCTGCATGTTGGATTCTGAAGCTTTCAATAGAAATATGACAAAATCAGCATTTAATTTTGAAAATTTCAATATAAGTGAGCTGAATGTCACTTGGAATGGAGAAAATCTAGTTATTCCATACAGTTTTTAAGGTGATGACGCAACAGCTGGCGACAACTTTTTACTTGCTCTAAGAACGTTGCGGAAGACAGTCGCATCTAAAACGTTGGGAAATAGAATTTCGAGAAATAATTATCTCAATTGTAAAATATAAAAAAAGTCATTTAAAATTGACAACTTAGCATAGCTAGCGCAGCTGTAGCCAACCATAGCATATCCATAGCATATCTAGCAACGCGTAGCTTAGCATAGCCATAGCATACCTATGTATCTCTGTTTTTGTACTTTGCAGGTAATGTATTCACTGCTGTGGAACTTTTACCAAACGTTGAAAATGCCCTGTCTGTAAATCAAAAAGGTCAAGTAAAAATTGGATTGAAATTCGAAAAACCGTTGGACAAAACCATAACCGTACTCGTGTATTGCTTGTACCAAGGAGTATTTGAACTGGATAAAAACAAACAAATACATTTTGAGCATTGAAAATATGAACATGAGTTCCATTCGAGCACTCCGTAGACTACTATTAGATTTAAGTATAGATATACCTATATATGTTGTAGCAGCTGATAACGGATTTTCTACTTTGTGCAAATACCGAATAAGAAATATGATGAAGTTACAAACAAAACAAGGTGTAGTACAACTCAAACAACAATGAGTGGAATTAAAGTGTCATTATATAAAACTATTGTAACAAAAATACTTTAAAATAAGAAAAAATAGATATGTACGTATAAATTGAAAAATAAGCATTGGGATTTACATTTATAGTAATAAGGTATGTCATAGCAGTAAATTAACAGATATACAAAATGTAATGTAATTTAAAGTACACACTTAAAAAATAAGTAAACAAATACACAAAATAAACATTTACTAAAAATAATTTAAAAAAGTATTGTAATTTAAAATATACATTTACAAAATACAAAAATACACAAAATAAACATTTACAAAAAAATAAAGAAAGAAATACACACAATGTATTGTAATTTAAAATACACATTTACAAAATATAAATAAATAAATACACACAATGTATTGTAATTTAAAATACACATTTAGAAAAAATAAATTAACAAAAACACAAAATAAACATTAACTAAAAATAATTTAAAAAAGTATTGTAATTTAAACTATACATTTACAAAATACAAAAATACACAAAATAAACATTTACAAAAAAATAAATAAAGAAATACACACAATGAATTGTAATTTAAAATACACATTTAGAAAACATAAATTAACAAATACACAAAATAAACATTAACTAAAAATAGTTTGAAAAAGTATTGTAATTTAAACTATACATTTACAAAATACAAAAATACACAAAATAAACATTTACAAAAAAATAAATAAAGAAATACACACAATGTATTGTAATTTAAAATACACATTTACAAAATATAAATAAATAAATGCACACAATGTATTGTAATTTAAAATACACATTTAGAAAAAATAAATTAACAAATACACAAAATAAACATTTACAAAAAATAAATAAACATTTATAAAATAAAAATAAACAAAATAAATATATTGTAATTTAAAATAAAACAATATGTATTGTAATTTAATATAAAACAAAAAATACAAAGTGTACTGTAATTTATTATAAAACAAAAAACAAAAATGTATTGTAATGTAATATCAAATAAAAATAAAAAACAATATGTATTAAAAAAAAATCAAAAACAATTTGTACTTCTGTAATTAGCGACAATAAAAACATTTTAAACATTGATATCAATTTATTTATCAGCTCTTTGAGTTACGTCAGTATCTCTCAAACTTTAAGTTACGTCAGTATCTCTCTAACACTTTGAGTTTTGTTTGTATCTCTCATAGAATAGAATGTAAAGGACTTTGTCTACTAAAAATTTCCCTATTACTGCAATGCTAACCCTCTCAGTTGAACTTTGGCGCTCGACCAGGCAACATCAACTGCTCTCTAGGATTACAATAGAATGTAAAGCCCCTCGCCTTCTTCACTATCGATCGTTCGGTCTCCTTCTCTATCGATTTTTCACTATGGTGTTGGCTCCAACTTGAATCTATGACTCATCCTTCATGACTCATACAATCAATACGACTTATCTCATCTTTCACTATAGGGTACGTGCATATATTATGTGTAATACACGATAAAGCTACCTACACACCTCACATTAGCATATACATACATTATATGTGACGTATATATGATTTTATGCATATACCCCACCCACCCTCAACACACGTCATTTATGCATGCTCCCTCAGTTTCGATATTTTAAATGTCCTATTAGTAACTAATGGGATTTAGACTAAGACTGAACAGGCTTGTAAGTCTTACTTTTTTAAGGTCATTAAAAGTAGTCCGGGCTCAATCGGTCCACTAATTACCAAAACATGACATATCCCCACCCCCCGGCCCCTACCATTATAAAGCATAGGAAAGAAGGGAAATACATGTTATTCCTAAAGTACTCATCGGATTTTGATGCGGTTTCTTTTAAGTTGCATCTTATGCACATAATTATCATTTAAATTACTTAATAATACATAATAATTGTGTGATATATAGCATATTATTACACATACAAATGCAACTCTATAAAGAACTGTAATTGTATAGCATATTATATAGAATATAGTATATATAATATTATATTGCATATTATATTATATAGAATATAGTATATATAATATTATATTGCATATTATATTATATAGTATATAGCATATTATATATCATACATCTCGTGTCATCTCAAGGCGCTCCCCAGCATCTCAAGGCGAGCATCTCAAGACCCATAGATCGTCTCACTTCTTAGCAATGTCGTACCTTTCCATCTCAAGGTTCATACAACATCTTACCCCTGCATCTCAAGGTCCATACGACATCTTACTCTACCTTCTCAAGGTCCATACAACGTCTTTCCCTACCTTCTTAAGACTCAATTAACGTCTTTCTCTACCTTCTTAAGACATTCGCCCAACATCTCAGGGTCCGCAGAACGTCTCACCCCTATCTTCTAAGAATCCAAGCAACGTCTTACCCTACCATCTCAAGACCAACATCTTAAGACATCACCCCTCCCCACCCACGCTACTTCCCACCCCCACGGCCGCCATTTTATTTTACCACCAAATTCGGCATATACTTCTACTTATGTCTAAAAGTCACGTTTTAATCTACTTTTTAAAAATGCAATTACCTATTTAAAATACTATGTAGGCAATTTTTGTTTTAATTTTTGTAAAATAAAAACAGACATAAGGTGCTCATACTGTCATACAGCTCATATAGTATGTACTTACTCCAACGACGATAGCCCAACGGACTCAGTATACGTATCACAATTTTGTTATACATAGTTTATGCTTGTTAGTAGGAACATGTAAATACAACATTTTTAACTATTTGAAAAACATGCAAATAAAGCGAGAGTATTCCTGTAGGGTAAGGGCTTCTTACTGTGGTAGCTTTTTGGAAAACTTTCAGTTTTTTAATCTGTAATACTAAGTTAATAAAATTTTGAAAGGAATAGCACTATACACTTGACACACATAGTGTACTGAACACTGTACCCAATTCTTATCAAATTCTACCCCCGCATCATTAAACTACAGGTGTTCAAACTATACGACCTAGGTGGAGTGGGAAATTTGCTAGGTCCGGTAACTGTGGTAAGCAGGGTTCTAACTGTGGTAGTATTATTTTTGCTAAAATTAACAAATATTATGGTACGAAAAAAATGTAAATAAGCTTTATTTTGCTTTTTATGAAATAATTAAATGAATGTGCACCTTCATTATTAGTTTAGCAAAGTTATGAACTATGAACACCCACCGTTTATTGCAATTTCAGTCCAAAAAACACAAGTTAAAAATCAATTAACATGTAAATAACGCATATTAAGCCGGAACAGATTTTATCACACTAGGTTCTATAAATCACATTTAATGAATAAAATAAAAATAATCGTGTGTACTAAAACTACTAACCAAATACAAGCTAATTAATTAAATGAATGTTGTTAATGATCCACTTTGCACAGAAAAAATGACATCGTTAAGGTCTACGTTGGTGTATGGCTTACTTAGTTACTTTTGTCACTTTATTTCTTTTTTCCCATTTTCACAATTTATGGCATGCTAAACAAATGAAAACAAACTGAAATATTATCACTTATATTTTTTAAACATACTTGCTCCATTTTCACAAAATTTCCAATGAGTTTAGCATGGTTTTCACACTACCACAGTTAGAAGCCCTGACATTACCACATTTAGACGACCGCTTGGAAATGACTAAAAATAAAAAATAAATTCACCAATTCAAAGATTAAATTTGTATTTCCTCCTAATTGTAATTACCTTATGCCAAACAACCCCAACTATCTTTCCACAATCGGTTTCAATACGAATGGTTTTGTATCAGTAGTTAGAGGGACTTGAAGAAAATGAAAATAAGTTTTCCTTACTAATAAAATTGACACAACAACTTTAGTGATTTTCTTCTCCCACAAGTTTTCGATTATCGCGGGGAGCATCAGCCAGAACGTACTCAATGAGTAGTTAAGTGAACAGAAACTAGTTTCGGACAACGGCTGTCGTTTGTTGCTTTATGGTTTTCCATTACCACAGTTACCTGACTACCACAGATACCCTAATTACCCTATTTTAAAAACCTAGAACAATTTACACATTTCAAAAGCATATAAATACCAGTGAGTTAGGCAATTGTAAACTTTTGTGGTGTTTTATTTAAATTTGTATAATCAATTCCAAGTATTTCCTATTTCCAATCCATCCCGTATTAAGTAGTATTATAGTATTAACCAGAAAAATTTGTAAGAAATATTATTTAAATAATGAGAATCAGAAATGAGTGACAGACGCACATGACTCAGACCACATTGATTTATTCCTTGAAAATTGCCAGTCAATGCCTGTGTTACATTTTTAGTTGAGAATCTACTACTCAATCTGCGCCACTTTTCAAAATTGTAATTGTAATTTTTAAAAAATTTTATTTTAAAACAACAATACTTATAAATTACTTAAGTACAAGTTATTTGAAATAATAAATCATTAACTTTCTCCACAAAAACAAAATAACAAAATTTAATTTTAGCTTGGTTTTTATAGTTTTTCAGTAAATTACTAAAATACCTAAGTACTGCTTACCCTCACAATCACAATCAATTTTAGAAGTTAATTATTTACTACCTATTCATTATGTAGGTAGTAATAATTTGTACATACCTGCCTTCTTGTTTGTACATTTAAATTTAATTTCTTGACTTAGATGTTAGACTAGTTTCTATTGTGCTATTTAACAATATCTTTTGCTACTGACTGGTTAGGCATTTTGTTCGTTATCATTAGATTTAGTGCTGATTCAAAATCAAAATACTTTTGACCTTGAACCTTTTACATTTAACTTGAAAATGAAGAATAAAACAAGAAGCACAGTGTCATTCCACGTAGGCTACAGGTGTAAATATTGTGGAATCATTTTTAAATCTACTCATGAATTTTGCACTCATAAAGTGGAATTTCATTTTACTAAACTCAATAAATCCCGGTGCATCGTGTTTGAAGAATCCATTCTACAGCCCATTGAAACAGAACTAACAAAGTAAGAAACAATATTTGAGCTTGAATTTACGTGATTGAATTAAGTCTTTACGAATTTTTTTTTACTATTGATTGTTTCATATATGAATTTAGGATGTTGGAATAATTGAATTTAAGAATGTTCTTGAAAATTCAAGATTTTTGATGTTGGCTGTTAATTGTTTACTGTTTGTTTCAGTTTTCGAAAAGCTGTGAGCGTTGTTCAAGTTCAGCCGCAGTTTGAAAATATGCCAATGTTTAAAGACAACCCTTCTTGTGTTCGAAAGAAGCGAAAACGTTCTGAACCTGTGTTTATTTCTGAAACACTTGAAACCAGTGCAAACTTGAAAATTAATAATCCTGTAAGCTTATCATCAGCATTACCGTATGGCGACCCTAAACATGGAAACAATTCTGACATTAAAACTGAATCGATGGAAGAAACTTTTATTAAGTATGAACCCTCTCAACAAAATGAAGATTTAATTGCAAGTCACACAAATTCGGTAATTGACCCTCAAGGAAATGACTACTACGATAAAGCAGCAACAGAGTCAAATTTTATTACAGAGGACGCTCATGCCGATGCGAATGTGGATCCTACTGCTCAGCCACAGGTTACTAACCTTCACCAAAATCCACTAGAACATTCCGATGTGAATGTGACCCAGTCCACTGAATCCATGTCATCGTCATTCACTGCAGATACGGAACACGAATACTTGACCGAAAATCAGACTGACAGTGAAGACGATATCACCTGTTTAGACGATGATCCACTTATTCCTTCAACATCTAACAAAATTCCAAAACCAACGGGACCCACAACAACAAAAATAACAACTGGAGGAATAAATAATTCAGTGTTCTCCCAGTTAGAATTAGAATGTGAAATATGTTCAAAACAATTCAGCTCAAGTGCACAGTTGGGAATACATGTGGGCATATGCAAACTCTACAACAGCGGCAAAGCAGTGGCATCCACAGGACCAGGACCAGGACCAGCCTCACGATCAGTTGTCCGTGGTAAAGAAGAACCCGTGGTTAGAAAGGGTATTGTAACAATAGTCAAGTGTCAGGAATGCTTCAAACTGATTCAAAGCCATAATTTCAAGAAACATGGACAATTTCATCAATTACGTGCTCGACGACAATACGTGTGTCAAATTTGTGGGAAGGCATTTGGAAGTAAAGCAAATTTAGACTCTCATGGAGGATTTCATTCGGATGAAGCCCCTAACAAATGCACCTTTCCAGGTTGTTACTCTGCATTTAAATATAAAGCAGGTCTCTACAAACATTTAAAACGTCACGGTAGTTGAAAAAATAGGTACATAATTAGCATACCGCGCCATGCCATAATGTAGTTACATGTTTAATCGTGACACAAAAATTAACTCTGTCACACACTAAATTAGTCCGTATGCGTAACTATACTGTCATTTTGGTTGCAATGGAAGTAACTAACGAATAAAATATATCATTGATTATTAATCAGCTTAAATTATTCTTGTGTGACATCTGGCGCGTGAGTTAATATCAGGTGCTCGGGTGCTCATAGGCTTAAAAAATTATTGGATCATTTAACATTTTCCAAAATTCCCTGTAAGTTCAGCATCTACTTCAGTCCATCTTGTACAAATCTAGCGGGAAGCGCCGGAATTAGCTCTTGTTTAAAAGTAAATTAATTAAAGCAGCAGTGCGGCTACTAAAGATTCCTGTGCTACAAAACATAATATTATTTAGAATTCAAATATTGATTGATTATTTGGTTAAAATTTAGACCGAACACGCATGTAAATGTTGTCTTTTCAAAAAAACTCATGACTATTTATATTACGAGGGAATTAATTGAATTTAAAAAAACCTCAGGTAAATAAAATTAAATCAGCTAATTTTCAACAACACATCAAAACCTGAAATTGAAAATAGTATAACATTCTATGACTTCATTCACTGCTTGCAACATGAGGAAATATATTCCGTATATAAAAATAAAATAAAATAAAATTAAAAATGCTGCTTTATTGGAAATGCGCTAGAATTTAGTTATTAGTTGGCGCGTAATAAAACTTGAGCTGCTTCATCCACTGGATGACCGAAACCTTTGCCATGTATTGTGTTGCTAATCTTATGGACTACATCATCAGCTGATACGTACCATTCATCCCACTTATGACGTCATTTGTGGACGATCCCTAATATTAATTAGGCAGAGGAAGGAACTCTCACTAGTCAGTAAATATTTTAGCAATTCTTTTGTTTGTGAGACAAACTGGAGGCTGGAGGGCTGGAGACCTTTGACGGAAATAGAAAGGTTCAGCTTAAATTAATCCCTATGGGAAGAAAAAATTCTTAACTTTTTCAGCAGTGATTTTCCATTCCAGAAAAGGCAAGCCTAGTAAAGGGCAGGCCACAAATTACGTTACCAATTTTAATGCATATCCGAATATGTAATTATATATTTTGTCAATCCTATAACACGCCATTTTCGTAGTTGTCCAGGAGTCAAGTATGAGTTTGAGCCAAATTAATGCAAAGCTAAAATCTAAATGTTCTATCTACAAAAAAAAAGAAAATATCTGACGATGAGTAGACAAGTTGATGATTGATTATTGTGCTTGTAAAATTATTCATGAAATAAAATTTGTCAGGAAAGACTCACGATAACACTGCGCAGTTAGAAGCCTATTATTATCTATTTTAATTTAAACGTTTGTGTACATAATTATTTTATATTCACATTCATTCAAAAAATATGCTTACGTATGAGCATTAATATTGCATTGTAATGACAAAAAGGAATCTTTATTTAAATAAAGCATAACCCTTTAATAAGCTCAATAAAACAGCTTTTTTTTTGTGGGTTTTCATTATCTACATATACTGAATTATTCACACGGGTTGATGTAACTGACTCTATTAATTCAACGCTACTTGTGTAGTTATACTTACACAACTCTACATTTTGGGTTTCGTGCTGTACTTTTAATTATTTCCTTGTAATTTACAATAATATTTTGTTTAATTTGGTTGAATTTTAAATTCCGTTTAACCTAGTCACTATTAGAAACTTTTTTATTGTTAAACTTTTTTTTAAGGCACAGTAAGGCAGCACTCACAAATGGCATCACGAAAAAGGTCAATGTCGATGGGTCAGTTCGAATATTGATGACGTCACATGTTGAAAAATTATTTACTGAACATTAATTAGCTATACTTCACTATCTTACAACAGAGCAGAAGTCATAACAAAAACATAATCAAAATCTTTAACAAACTTGCAAATAAATCCGTTTTTCGAATTATAAATTGTGCGTATTGGAAAGTACCAGAGTAGACTTCCGGAGGTTCTATCAAACTTAATTGCAAAAAACAGTCATTAGATTTTTTTTAAGTAGAATAACAAATACACAGTACATACTTAAGTAGATGTAATAATTAACTTTATGTTACGGAAATGCACGAGCAGAATAGTAGCTGATTGAGCACAATATTGATTAGTTGAGATTAATTTTCCACTCGAATATTTGGAGAAGAGACCTGGAGTATTTCCTTAAGATATTGCGGAGCTAAAAACGGGCCATGTTTTATTACCTGGAGCTTCAATGTTGAATGTTGCTTTTTATTCTTTTTAGTCAGAATTGAATTCTCCTGAGGGAATTCATAATAAACGTTAAATCTACCGTCTCGGTAATGACTTGTGAGCTCCAATTCTAACTCCTCCAGATTCGGTGCTTGGGAAAAAAGAAGTGTTTTTAAATCCTTGAAATGCAGAGGACCATTGATTTTGATTTTCCTAATGAACCTCCCATAGGAATTAAAGAAAAATTCGGAATGATGAAGTATTCTTCTACAATCTATTTTTCGGAATTCAAATGATGCGATTGGAAAGTTTGTCGAAGTTTCCAAGAGTGCTGACAGTTCTTCGAGGGATCGAGACTCATTTTGACATAGAACAAAGTAAGTGAATTGGGATGTTGTTGTTCTGGAAGTTGAAGTTAACTTCGGAAACTCTTTAAATGCCAGAGATAAATGTCGAGTCAACAACTGCTCCGATGCAAGGGAGGACCAACAGTCAGAGACGAGACGGCACTTTAACAAGGTTTCATTGTCCATCAGCGAAAATATTAACTCAATGATCTGTGAACAAAATCAAGAAGGTAAACAAAATGCATGTTAGTCACTGTTAATCGAGTGTAATGTTGACGTCAGAATAATAGCAAAATCAGTTACAAGTTACGAATATCTAGCTATTTTTCCAAGTGTGTAGTCAGGATTTAATCGTTGACGACGAAAGGTGTATTACTTTATGACTTACGTGAGGAATTCCAAATGCACTTTCCTCTGCAGAAAGTTGGGGGGAGGGGCTGGGTTGAGCTGGAAATGAGTCGACATCGCTTAAAGTATGATCAGTCTCATGGGTTAAACTGTTTGCATTGCCATTTAAATGAGATGTTAATTCTTGGTCAGGAGGATTGAAATAGTTTGCATTATCTTCATATTCGTTAACACCGCTAAGGGCATCTGTCTCAGTTGGATCTGATCTCATCTTCTTTCGGCGATGTTACTGACTTCAACTAGCTATCCCAAATTCTTCTGTCATCTGTAAACATGTTAACCAAAATAAAACTTTTGTTCAACATATTTCTCAAGTCTGCCTACACAACCTTACAAGTAAAGGCACTTTTAAAAATGTGGACTATGTAAGTTTAGCACTGTTTAGCGAATTAAACAAATTGGAACGCCTTTGGGTCAGTATAGGTGAATAGTAAAATAAATTGAAAGCAGCTACCACATTACAGCGGCGTACATTCAACATTGGCACTTGAAAGATATAAATCTACTTGATCACCAGTTTAGCAACATACTAGTAATCCTAATTACAAATTAAGTGAATGTGTTTAAAAAAAATTACCTACAAATGTTTCGTTAGACATTATTAGAGAGTTCGCTATTAAGTTGACTAGTGCAGAATTTTGAACTTGTGGCCTTTCCAAAGGTGACAGTTCGATTAATTTGTAATTACAGTTTCCATTCAGTGACTTGAGATGTTTTACCAAAAAAGTATTTGTAATTAATTTTTTTTAAAAATTAACTAAAATAAAAGTTGAAAGAAAAAGAAAGTAGTCAGTTTTTTTGCTTCTCCCTCAAGCCTCCAGTCCAGGTCCAGTCTCCAGTGTCTCCAGTCTCCACTAAGATTTGAATTTAAGTTTAGCGCTTACATCGCAGGGAAATTTTTTACCACAGTGTGTTCGTCAAAAAGAAAGAAGGAAGATCTCTTTCTTCATTCAATCTTTACCTTCACTGTTTGTAAGTAACTACTGTCAACTGTGCTCAGTTTGTGAGTAGCTGTCAGTTCAGTGTGTGTGTCTGTGAGCGGTGATTCACCGCCGGGGTTATTGGTGTTGGTGTTGGTGAAGGAAGTTTCCAGTTCCCAAAGTTGTCGAAGTCGAAATCATAATAAATATACAACTGTTAACTAAACATTTAACTTGAAACCAAACTCTAATTAGTTTAACAAAATAAAACAAAGCCTGCACTACTTGGACCAGAAAATACTAAGGTGAGCAATACTGATCGAGTTTTATTACTTACATTTTGCTACTAATTAATTAGGTAAAGTGTGAAATAGAAATTACAGTTCAGTTCTTTGACGAGGATTTGAATTTAGTGCTTACTTTACAAGGAAAGTTTTAACTATATATAGATATCACTAATTTCAATTCAAAACTCTTTACGAGTTTTTTTAGGGGGGTTTTAACTTATTTAACTAATCAAAATGCTGAATTAATTAACGGATTTTAATACAGTCAGTGACAGTAAAGCACCTTGTGGTCTGCGACATTTTAATTAGTGCGGATATCAACAAAGCATATTATAGTGAATATGTATTGTGACAATGTATTAGTTAAAATCAAAAAATTATTTTATCAACTTATTAATTTTTTTTACATGTATACATTGAATGTAACTGCTTCATATTTTATTTAACTACATTATTATTACATGCATAACATATGTAGAATGTTATAATTAAATTTTAATTTTTTTAATTAAGGGGTCGTCACTACATGTTTATAGCGGCTTATGGAGACTTTTTTATTTATTGAATGGAGAGAGAGTGGTTAATTAGAAGGAAGAGGGGGGTACGTCTTCAGATTAGGAGTAGTGGGAATCTGTAGGCTGGAGATGGGAGGCTGGAGGAGGCTGGGATCCGGGCAATGGAGAAAGGAAGGCAAGGAGAATAGGAAGAGATACAGAGGAAAATAGATACATAGGGAGCAATGTAGATTAGTAGGTAGGTAGGGCGAGGAGATGAGTGAAGAGAGATTATATATATAATTCAATTAAGGTACAGTGTAATGGGACAGAGACAGACAGAGAGCGAGAGAGAGAGAGAGAGAGAGAGGTATTATTATTATTATTATTATTATTATATGACAGGGGTTCGGTCCCAAATGGACCAACGCCGCCGAGGCCTTTATGTAGGTAGGTGCGTAATAAATAAATCCGTAATGTATAGTCCGATTTGAAGTAATAAGATGCAATTCAATGGGACCGAGAGAGAGAGATATGTTGACAGGTATGCAAATGCAAATAATACCTTATTAAATTCTGCATGGAGACGGTAAACAGAGAGAGATGCGATTGATATGGTACGTACGTAGTTGTAGTATCGATTAAAACAATCAATAATTCCAACCTGGGCCTGGATGGACAGAGAGTGCCGGGGAAAGGAGACAGTGGCAAGAGATGACTAATTCAATTAAGTGGCACGAGAGAGAGAGAGAGAGAGAGAGGGAGGGAGAGAAATGTATGTATATAGGAAGATACACGTTACGCATAATTCAATTAAAGGCAATGCAAATGGTATGGTACGCACGAACGTAGTAGCATGTACACAGTGCCCGGACCTGACGGGACGGAGTATGAGAAATGTAAAGCTATGATGCGCGCATGTTCTTCACAGCACTAAAATGTAATATATGATTATTTTATTTCTTGACTGGTGCCAGTCCCATGGCCAGGATGGACGATACTGAATGTTCCAAATTCTCTCTCTGCTTTCACCACTACTACTACCTACCTGGATCCTTTTAGCTTTTTAATTTGACTTTGTTTTGTTCCTTCTTTTTCATTTCCCAACTTTTACATTCTACCTTTGTGCTTTATTTTTTGGTTTGAATTCTGTCGTGTTGACGTTTAGCTTTTGGTTTGACTTTATTCTTTCTCCACTTCTACAACCAACCTGGATTCTGTTTGCTCCCTCAACTTATATTCTGCTTTGTTTTGTTCCTTCTTTTCATTTCCCAACTTTAACATTCTACCTTTGTGCTTTATTTTTTGGTTTGAATTCTGTCGTGTTGACGTTTAGCTTTTGGTTCTACTTTATTCTTTCTCCACTTTCTTTTACTTTCACCTTTACTTTCTGCTTCTTTTGTAGTTTTAAAAGTTCCGTAGTAATATTTCTTTTGTAAAAATAATATTCTGGTCTAAGTAAAGTTGGTATATAATTAAATATGTTGTGTTTAAAAATATTTTGCTGTGAGTTACCCGACACAAGATTTTATGCTTTTGTAGCAAAATGTATAGTGTAGACATGTTAACACTAGCGTAAATAGAGCTTTCTATGTATACGTATGTAAATGTCATGTCATGTTATGTAAAAGTTGTAAAAATAAAAACTTGAGTGTTTTGGCACTTGACCTTTCAGGGGCAATGTGAATAGGGGTGCAAAACGTCCTCCCAAAAAATTCAAAACTTTCTCTTTTCCAAAACAAAAATTTATATTTGGACTTGATATTTTGATGTTAAAAAATATGGCGGATTTTATGGACGAAATGTCTTTGCCCATGTAGCAATATGTATTGGTGCAATGTGTGTCCTTTATATTTTTAGTTGTAGAAACTTCTTGTTTACAGGGTATACTCGTTGTTGCTGGTGTATATGTTCACACATGTAACCATCTCAGTGTACCCCTATACAACTCTTATTTTTTAGGAATGGCTATTGTTCTCACTGTTTCTTATATAAGTTGTATTACACAAGGCAAAATGTAAAGGTTTGAAATAGGCGGTCACTGCAGTAGTTCTCCTGTGCATGTCTACTAAATAACATGATTGGAAATGCAATGTCAGTCCTCGCTTTTAACGTTGCAAATAAATAGAAACTTACAATTATGTTTCTTTGCTTTGTTTTGTGCCATCGAAATAAATATTTTTCAAGAAATAGAATTCGCTGTTGCAACTTAACTACAACTGCAGTATATTTATGCCACTATTATTAAATCTAATTTATAAACGTTCGAGTCTAGAACCCAAGGTTTACATTTTATACATTTTATTTTACTTTTTAAACTTTCACTTATACAAATTCAGAGTATAAAATATTTCACACGTTGGTAATAAGCTATTGATAAAGTATTATTATATTTTACACACACGACTTGCTACTGCTTTTTAAAATTGAACAAAACTTTAAATTTATAACAAGAACTTGGCAACATTTTTACGAGACATGACTAGTACACACACAAATTAATATTGCCGTTGGACACACTACAAAATTCACAATACTACAAATGTTATATATTATTATTTCTTTAAACTTGTGAGTTGCAGTTTACAAATTATATTCTTCATTGCTGTTTTCGTCTTCTGCATCGCAGTCTTCGTCAGAATTGTCAGAGTCGTCAATGTCCGAATCAGTGACGGCAGCAACATCAGAATAGTCAAATGGTTGTTCCGGTGACGGTTGAAACCCTGACACTGCAGTAGTAATAACTCCATTCCAATCAATTTCCACACGTTGTGGTGCCGGCTGGACTTTGACGGCTGGTTCTGGGTTATGTTCTTCCTGTGTGACTTCTTGGGCATTTAATTGACGAGACCGAGGTGTAAAATCGTGGGGTTCAGATGCAGCAAGCTTTGCGTTTTGTGTAGACAGAAAGTCAACCAAAGCGTTGATTTCCATCAGACTGAATGACACAGTGCTGCCACCATACCCAGGGTATTTCTGAGCGTAGTTTTCAGATGGGTTAGAGTTGATAAACATTTTGATTGCTCCAGTCATGGTGTTGAATGAAAAGCGGACTCGCACAGAGCGTAGAGTGTAATGTGGGCTTTGCCAGTAAGTAAACTTCTTGGCTGGATTTCGCGGTTCTTCTGAAAGCTCAGCACTGCTTCTGTTTTGAAAATACGGCAAATGGTCCGTGATCTTTTTCCCTGGCAGCGGATGGTTCTTATTTTGCTTCAGCATTTCAATTGCCCAGTCCAGAATATTATGGCTTTCAAATACAGTGAACGAAACTTTGGAATGGCTAGAGTTGCCATAGTTCTTGCGCCCAAAGTAGTAGACATGGGCCTGCAGATACTGGTCGTAGACAAGCCGTGCTCGAATTTGGTCTTCAACTTTAAGAGTCTCGTAAATAACAGTAGTGTCAGGCGTCTCGAAAAACTTCCAGTCTTGAGCAGTAATGCTACGCGCATTAAAGCCGGTCAAGTCTTCGCTGTTGTAGTTGTCGTTTTCAGTTGACAATGCATTGACTGATTTGCAGTCAGAGTTCCACTTGCCATGTCCATGGTTTCTGTCAAGTCCATATGGTGCCACACGAGGACTGTTTTGAATTGTTTGCTTTGGCAACATCAAAAGTCTGTTTCTTCCTTGGGTTAATTTGGAATTGTAAAAGTAGTCTTGATGTTGTCGAGCTTGCTTTATTTCTTTTCCTCGTTGCATGGTTGGGTATAGTTGACTGTAGTATTGAAAGAGACCAAAAAATAAGGAGACAAGTTGACTTTGAAAGTTAAACACAGAATGGTTCTAAAAATGGCAAGCTTTGCCTATTAATATCATTCATTGTAGTGGCCAGAGGTTATTAATGTAGCGATGTTTTAGTTTGGTCCCTTAGTGTATGCAGTTATGCTAATTCATGAAGACGGGTGATCAAAATGGGGGTCTAAAAATTGCGTCCTGTGATTGGCTAAGGTGGACCATAGTCCTACCCACCACCCCTTTTTACGAGTCCAAGAACAAGAAACTATAATAACAAAGTTCCAATACTTGTATATTTTAAATTCAGTTGTCCAGCACAATTCAATTGAGAAGTCCATCTCCAGGAGAGCTGCTATTGTATGAATGTTGTGGATCCGAGCAATTTGTACTGTAGCATGCTGACTTTCATAAGCTGCCAGTTTTGTGGCGCTTCGGTTTTTGCTAAGAGAAGTTTATGGGCTCGACCAACAGAACCCAAATACTTTAATAGAGACTTGAATGCTAGGTTTCATACTAACAATTTTAGTTCAGTTCAACATCGATTCACTTGTGGACAGTGCCACGGAAGTATATATTTTTCTTCACAACTTCAGAAACTTCTTTGTGCAAACACCCGCGACAGTCAACTTTGGCTAGAGCCACTACCAGTAGTATTACAAAGCTTGCCATCCTCAGAACGAGAATCGCATGAGCCAGCGGAAAGAGTTTGTTGTAGACACATAAAATGCTGCTCATGTAAACGAACTTCTTTTGAGTTTGCAGAGGTTGTTGAAAAAACGTTGAAAGAATATAGGGAGGCAATTCGTCGGGGCTTACCTAGACTAATTTTAGAACTATTGCCACACAAACCACTGATGCCACAGTCGCGTTTCTATGCTTTCAATTTAAATCACTCGCTCTGCCCAATCTGTTTTTACAAGCATCGACTTACCGCCAGAGACAACGAAGATTGTAAATGTGAGTGTGATTTGTCTAGTTCTATTTCTGATAAAACATTAAAGTGGGAACCATTGTACTCATTTGATCGAACTTAGTTTGACGATTTGACGCAAGCTGCAATATTACAAATGTCTCAACCTCCAGATGTGTCGTATACTTTTATGTCACCCGCTCAGAAACGAATTATTGATCTTGTGAGAAATCAAATTAAGTTGCCTAAAAACCAGTTTTACCAAAACGCGTTGAGAATGATTGTCACAAGTACTCTAGGAGCTGGAAAGTCTCCGGCTCTAAAAACAATAAATCATATACTGTCACAAAAACAAAGTCACGATCGCACGTTTTCATTTGGAACTGTTTAATTTATCGGGATCTGTGCTTCATGTGTTGGAGAAACTACATTTACCTATTATTTGAAATTCGACTGCGTACAAGCGGAAATTTGTTAGACTAAGTAGGCAATGAAAAATCACACGTAGATAGACTAGCTTTTCAAAACGTCATGGTTTTATTATTAGACATTGTTTCAACTTAATTTCACATGCGTATTGTAAATAATGTAACTGACTGAGTCTCACCTGCCAAAATACTGTACAGTTCTATATAAAATATGATCCAAGTCTGTAGTAGTTTGAATTTTAAAATTAAAAGCCCAAAAAATACTATGTACACCTTGTTAATAATATATTGTCTATTAAAAAATAGTGTATAAATGTAAATGTGGCTGGGAGTGTATAAAAAGCATTGATTTTAAGACTCCGTATGCATTTACAATCGACAGTTGTTCAATGATGGTCAGTAATTATTACAGCTCTAAATATGGCAGAAATACGTAAATCATATTTAAACTCTAGATTCAAGGGTTCGTATTCGGCCCTCAGTGGTTTTCTCAAGAATAACAAAAACTTTCATGATAAAGCAGTAGTAAATAAGGAGCTAAGTCAGCTGCGTTCATTTTCAATGCACCGGCCTGTACGCAAAAACTTTAAACGACGAAGAACTTTAGTTAATATGGCAGGGGAAATTTACTGTGCGGATCTGAAAATCTTGGGAAAAGAATTCGCTAAAGATAATTCCGGCTATGCTAATATTCTATTCGTTATTGATGCATTTTCAAAGAAATTGTACTGCCGTTTTATTAAAAACAAGAAACCCGAGTCAGTCATCAAAGCTTTTAAAGATATTTTTAAAGATTCAAAGAAGACTCCAATATACCTATTTACAGACCAAGGTGTGTCAGCCTTCAATGTCTTACGTAAATTATAATAATATTATAAATTAGTATTAGAGTTATATAAATCTATTTAATTTAAATTATTATAAATTGTAGCTTGACCCTATTATAATTATTTGTATACAGGCACAGAATTTCGCGCCGAGTCGTTTAAACAGTTTTTAAAAACTCATGGAATCAAGTATTATAACACATATAGCCAGACAAAGTCTAGTATAGTAGAGCGGGTTATAAGGTTAGTCAGCTAGCATGGTAATCTTGTATATAACTAGATACAATATTATATAGTCACGTATACTAATGATTACATGCTTTGTTTGGTATAGGACCATCTTTCAGCGGATTGCTAGGTACATGACTGAGAGAAATACAACTAGGATTATAGATATTTTTCCCGCCTTTGTAAAGGTATACAACAACACATTTCACTCAACAATACAGATGGCGCCCTCTCAAGTTAATCGATTGAACGAGAACCAAGTCTGGAGAACAATGTTTTCAGATATAATTAACAACACTGACAAAAGAAAGGCAAAGTATTCCCCCGGCGACCGTGTTAGAATTAGCCGAACAAAACTCTTATTTGATAAAGGTACATGTAATAAATACACGTAGGTGAACAAACACAGTATATATAAGGAGATGCACTTTAGGTTTTACATGCATTCGTCGTTTGTATTTCAAACAGGATATAGCCAATCGTACTCGGAGGAATTGTTCCTTGTAAAGTCAGTAAACTTTGAGACTATACCTATAACCTACTACCTTGAAGATTTGAATAACACGCCTATAACAGGAGCATTCTATAGTGAAGAGCTGAGCCTAGCCTAATATCTGCTACAATGGAGCCTTCTGGATTCTTGCCCTTGTTTTCCAATGTCATACAACAGCAATTTTCGCAAAAACGAAGAAGATTGGACGGCCATTACTGCTCGCCGTTAGACCGAGATCCTATTGGTTCCGAGAATATATACGTGACAGTTACAAGTGACCAGCAAAATAGTGTATATACAGATAACACACCAGCAAGCTTTGTAGCTGTGTTGCCATACCCTTTGGATCTGCAAAACTATGACGTTGGACTCGTAAGCCTGAGGTATACTTCAAGCCCACAACCTGCGATGATACAATCTGTTCAGAGACCACGAGCACGTAAAGTGCGAAACACAACTGCCGTTGAAGAAGATGCAATTGGCAAATTATTTCCAAACTACAAGCCAACTATCAAGACATTTGTCAACTTTCAAAACCAAGAAACGACCTTGAAAGAATTTATGAGTGGACTCACTACCAAGCTAAGGCTGAATAAAGACACTGTGCCATTAGACGTTGCACAGAAAGCATTGAGCTTAAACCCTGGCAATATACATATGCTACTCCAGAACCTGTCCCCATCAAATAGTGTCATTATTGAAATTCCCAAATCACTTTCATCATTTTTCAAGCAAAATAGATCCAGATTTATGTCAGGAAACCATTATCCGTATGCCAATGTACTTGAAACTGACATGGAAAGTATTCCCATCGGTGCAAACTTTAATTTTGGAGCTGAGAAAATTCAAAATATGGAAAACATTATACAGCTATACCAAGGCTTTGAGAACTTTTTAATGTTTAGAAGAGAGAATAACCATGGAGACTCTGATTTTCGCAAATTCTTTGAACGATTTAACGTTGAAATGAATGATTCAGAGTTTTATAATATAAATCTAAAGATTGAATTTCCGTTAGATGAAAGTAATACAAAGTGCAAGCTTACATTTGAAGGCAGTGAGAACGAGTATGTGGTTTTGCCTGAACCTATCGCATTGTGCTTAGGACTGCAGCAGCACGACAAGTTTTACAATGGCGTCTACGAATCTGAATTTGATTTAGACGAAGAGTTATACAATAACATTGTGGACTATGAATATATGGACTTGCGATTATTCAAAAAATATGCAAACTTTATTCCAATGAACGAACCAGAAGAACTCGATTTGGATCACGTGGTGCATGAAATTAATCGTACTCTAATGAAAAATTTGTGGGCTGATACGCAAGTACAGTTTGAACATGCGGATGGACACCTAAGTATACCAGGCATGCCCGCCGATATCACAGTACAGCTGCCACTACTTGTGAATCGATTTTTCGGCTTTGATGACAATTTTATATTCAAAGCTGGCGAGTCTGCGCAACTGAGACAGGAACTAGTAAAAGAAGAAGAACGAGAAGTAGAAAAAGAACAATTTGAAGAAGACGTTGAGCCTGAACACACTGTACCAGCAAAGAGGCTTCTTGTATTATGCAGCCTAGTTGAAAACTAGTTATACGCCTCTCATTCACTGCCGTTACTGCGAGCAGTCGATATATCTAATGACTACACCAATGAGACTGTCCACAGTTTTGTCCCTATACTGTTTGTGCCATTACACAGACAACAACATCAAGTAATGAGATTTAGTTTGGTCAATGAGTACCGTTCCCTTGTGCAACTTGATGCCAATACTCAGACTATAATTGAATTGCAGTTTCGACCTCGCAATTTCTAAGCAAACAACATGCCGCCAAGTATAAAAGGCGAAGACGTGCGAATTTAGCGGTTATTCTTATTTAACCTTTGAAGTGACAACATCAAATCTTTTGAAGAGCAAGTTCTAAAATCCTATTATTGCAAACCAGTCTAAATGCATTCAAACTAGTGCTTAAATAAACATTGTTGTTTATCAATAATGCGTAAGATACTGTGCAAAAACATTTACGACACAAATTTAAGTGTAGTGGACGAAGACATTGTAAAAGATAGCTTGCTTGGTGAATACTGTGTTCTTGAACCTATTTCTGCAAATCAAAATAAAGACAGCAACAAAAGCCAAATGGGGGCAGGCGATAACAGTGTAGCAATTGAATCTGCAGAACCTGTCGGAAATTCATTAGGCGATTCAAGTGTCGAAGAAAATCAATATCTTGTGCCATTAAAGCAACGTAGAACCACTAAACCAACTGCCACAGGCCGTAAATGCAGAGTATCTCATTGTACACAGAAGTACATCACGTAAACCACCAGCTCGAGCCAGTCAGAGTGGAGGAGGAAGGATGGTGTACAGGCGCACTCAAGCTGGAGGATCACGGGGCAGGCGTGTTAAGAAGAGAACGCAAATTGGGGGTCGGCTGCGAAAAACCCCAGTCTCTCGTGTAAGACGAACTGTATCAAGCAGGAATTCTACACAGACTGGGGCAGGACGTAGGCGCAACATCAGCCGACGACGATAAGTTATAAACTACTGTTTGCTGAAATTTTTGTCATTCAACATCCTGACTACCACGAAGCAGTATCAAAAGTCTATTAGCAGCTCCGCGAATCATGGAAACACAAGGCTTTTACGACGAACCGACAGTGTACGAGGGGTCCCAGAAGTCTATTCAAAGCAACCTAGTGCTTGATAAACTTCCCCCGACCAATATAAGTCTTGAAGATGCACCCGAATATTACCCATATTATCCAGTACTCAGTCCAAGGGATAATGAGAATCCCCTTATATTCGACATATTAAAATCTCCTGGAAAATACTACAACTTGAACGAATCCCACTTGGAACTAGCTTGCCGTGTAATGCTAGCAGATGGCAAGGAGATCGCAGCTACCGACGTGGTCGCTCCATGTTCCATGCTGTTCTATGGCCTATTCAGTAACATGGAATTCTTTCTTAATGGCCAACTCGTGAGTGACAACTCAAATCACTATGCCATTAGTTCCTATTTAAAAAGGGAACTTTCATCAAACCCAATTGAAAAGAAGGATGGAATGTTGGATCAGCTGTACTACCCAAACATTACTCCCGACGAATTTAAGAAAACAGACACCGGATTTTTGGCAAGATACAATATTGCAACACAGTCAAAACCGTTTACTATGGTAGGAAGACCCGAGTCACCATTCTTCGAACAAACGCGAATGCTGCCTGGAGAAACTGATATCCGAATTATCATGCGCAGGTCTCATTCTGCCTTCTGCATTGACGCTGAAACTGAAACAAGGTCTGGGTATTCTGGCTGTCCATTCCGTGTAGACATTGTGAATGCTGTACTGTACTTGAAGCGGCAGACAGTATCTCCAATGGCAATTGAGAAGCATAGACTTAATCTCAACAATGGGACTTTGAAGTATCCTTGCCTTGAACCTGAGATCAAGAACTTTGTCATTCCATCTGGAGTCAGTTCGCACTCATTGGATAACTGTATTAACGGCAGGTTGCCGCAGTATATAGTTTTTGGACTTGTTGATTCTGCAGCGTACTTGGGGAAGCTGACCAAGTCATTTTGCAACTTTCAACACTTTAATCTCAGCGAAATCACAGTTTCAATGAACCAAGAAGCAATAGAGTACAAGACATTGCCTATGAGTTTCAAAGATGCCTCTGGTAATGGTCAAGATAATTATCTACTTGCTTTAAACACATTGAAGAAGACCGCAGCCAACCCAACCCTAGGAAATGGCATATCTCAGCAGAACTACACCAAAGGAAGAGTCTTGTTTGCATTTGAGCTGGTACCAACACAGGCTAATGCACTGAGTGTAAATAAATCTGGTCAAGTTCAAATCCAGTTGAAATTCAGAACCGCATTGACCACGTCTGTTACGGCTATACTGTTTAGCCAGTATCAAACCGTAGTTGAGATTGACCGAAATAAGCAAGTCATCATCAACCGTTAAGATGTATGTAGCAAACCATCAAGCTTTCTGCCAAAACACCTTAGACCCAAAATACCTTAGACAATTGTGCATAAAATCAAGTGTGCGAATTCAAGACATGTCTGTTGCTAAATAGAAGCTGACTGACCAACAACAACACGCGCGTGCAGAATGAATACAGCACAGTTGGAGCAATGTCTCGGAATCTTACTTGGCGGAACAAGCATCAAATACTACGTAATAGCTGCAGACGAAATGAAGATTACATTAGAAAACGCAAGAAAAGAAACCAGCAACGGGGAACTATCGTATCCAATTGCAATAATACAAAATACAGACAAGCTTGAGGGCACTGGGCGTCACTGGATTTGTTACTGGATCGTTTCGAGAGAATCCTTTGAATATTTCGACTCATATGGTTTCCCAATTCAGCAATACAAAAACCTCCAGGTGCCAGGCAGATACGTTATTGCAGAAAATTGTACAGCACTGCAGAGTGGACGATCTACTGTTTGCGGAATGTATTGTTTATATTTCTTATATTCGCGTGCAATTGGTATTTCATACCAAGATTTTATAAATGTATTTACATGTTCTGTACTAGTTAATGATAGAAAAGTTAAAAAGTTTGTAAATATGATCCCTATGTTAAGCAAGTGTTCTACACATAGATATAAGTTACAGTCTAATACATGTAAAGTATGTTGTCCCGAGTTTTGTAAAAATATGTTATGGTACCCCTAGGCTTAAGATATAACAATAAGAAGTGTATATTGTAAATATATAGCAATTAAGCACCCGTTTTTGTAAACCTATTGTGTATTGTAATACATTTAAGAATGAAACATTGTCTATTTAATGTAAAAACCACAGTTTAATGTAAAACTATAGTCATAGTAATAGTATAGAAATTACATTGTATAAACTATATATATATATGTTTTTGTATATAATATAAGTCATAAGGTTATGTTTAAGTAAAATTGTAAATAAATACACAGAGTACTATATATATATTTGTAAAATGTCTAAATAAACGTATGTTAATTGTATAAATAATAATAAAAATGTATAAAATGTAAATAGTTTAAGAATTAGTAGCAAATTGTATAAGAAATAGTTGTATAAATAATAAGCTATTATAATATATTGTAAATATTCCTTAAATATACTTGTTCTTTGTGAGTTCTGATCAGTTGTTGTTTGCACTTGACGATGGCAACATCAGATACTGTTGACTTTAAATTAATACACCCTTTTACGGCTATGCTATGTGGCCCTAGTTTTTCTGGTAAAAGTACTCTGTGTTTAGAAATTGTTAAGCGCCGTAGGCAAATAATTGGAAATAATATTAATAAAGTGTTGTATATAAGTGTTCATACTGACCAACCAGAATTTTCAAGCACTGATTTCCTAGAAGATAAAGATATAACTTTAACATCTGATATAGATAATATTGAGTCACTGATTCAAGAAATAGACAGCCCGTGTCTTGTTGTTTTAGACGATCATTTAAACTTTATGGAAGCAAATCATAAGGCTAGACAATTAGTTCAGAAAATATTCACAGAATTGTCTCATCATATGAATTTCAGTGTAATACTTATTCTGCAAAACGCCTTTTCTAAAGAACTGAGAACCACTAGTTTAAGTACGAAATATCTAGTTCTCTTTGACGTGCCTAGAGACCGTAGCATAATTAACCAAATTGCAAGACAAATTGCACCTAGTCGTAAGAAGTTTTTGCAAGAAGCATACGAAAAAGCATGCAGTCTACGCCAACATAGTTACTTGTTCTTGGACTTGCATCCACAGTGCCCGAACCCACACATGTTTGTACGTAATAACATTTTCCCTGTAAATGGTACTGACATATATGTATACAAATAAAACTCATCATGCCGGTGGAACGAAAGCAAAGAAGTCTGTTTGAAGAAAACTTTGAATATCTATCACTATTAGCAAACTCAAAACCAAGAGAATATTCAACTTACATTAAGTGTGCAACTGTTGATTTGCTTTATGTTATAGCAGAGTGTATATTCAACGTAGATAAGTTTTGCAAACATATAGATCCGCGATATTCAAATCAAATAAATAGACTTGTAAAAACTTTGAAAAAAACGGGTCTAGATAACATGGAAAAACTATATATAAGAAACAAGAACCTTGTGCGTCGAATCTTAGCAACGATATTCCATAAAGTTTACAACAGTGAAATCTGCCGTGTTACACTACTGTCAGATATAATTTGTGCTGATAAAATATACAATTCAAACAATTAGAATAGCTATGGCTACTGTTATGAAAGCAATTGAACCCAAGCTCTATGCTGAGCTTATGAAAATTCGAGAAGAGCAAAAGGCTTTGAACGTTGCCAAGCAACACCGCTGTTTGCCAGAGAATAAACTCAATTGTTACAAAGACGTTCCAATGCACGTTGGCGGAAACTACAAAGAACCAAGTGAAAGTTCCTCCATCAGTGCTCCATCTGGCGTCGATAGGTTAAAACAACTACCAGTTCAGGAGTGGCTCAGCTACGAGCAAGTAATGTCGCAAGCTAATATAAAGAAACCACAGCTAAAATCAGTTCGCAACCGTGGAAATGCATACGTGAGAAATCGCAGCAATACAAGTGCATCAAAGAAAGTTAAATCTCGATATATATAAATAGAGCTGCCATCAATTAGACAGTGTCAGTCTACCTTGTAATGCCAAAGTGTTCAATACTAAGCTATACAATGTTTCTGCAACGTGTAGTATTTCTTTTCTGCGCACTTGTGCTTCTCCTACTTGCAACATGTTGCAACACTGTAGTGCATGCCCAGCATGAATTTAATAATCCAATAGTTGACACTAAAAGCACCGTTCCAAGCTTTGAAAGTACACCAAGCATCAATGGTTTATTTACAAAGGAAAAGATAGCCCTAGAAGCAATACAAAACACTCTCCAGCAAGACAAACCGTCATTTTCCAGCCCTGATATTACGCCATCTGCCGTGACCAAGCCCAGTTCATTCAACAAGTTGATTCTTCAAGCTTTAAAATATATGCTTAAAAATTTGAATACGCAAAACGGAATTATACTTGATGTAGTTGACAAGTACAACCAACATGAAGCAAAACCGGTAGTAAATACAACGTTTGACTTGATTAGTGAGTGCAAAATTCACCAATACGATTAATACAAATATATATTGTACTAAACATTTGATGCGCATATACCACGTGTCCATTTTTAAACCATTGCTAAATGTGCATTTGTTATTGTTTCTTGTTCTGCGCATGTGCAGCCATCTACGTGTCGTTTATCCTGGTCCTACTACTCTTTGTATTCAAAATGATCAAGATTTATCGCAATGGTAAACTATGGTCCCTAGTTAAAGCAGAAGGGGTTTACCAGAAACAGGTGGCTACCACCCACCACGGATCAACTATAAGTACCGCGGCAGACTCATAGGGACCCTCACACCATCTCAAGCACTCCTCCGAACATCAACGTTTCCATCTTACTCCACTCGCCTCTCAGAACAGCATTAGAACATACGAAAAGCATCGACTCTACAACACTATTTGTTTAACATGGATCAACCAGCCCTAGTACCAGACACGACCGTTCAGTACCACGAACAACCAAACTTCCCAACTGTTCGCAAAACTGGAACGACTGACTATGTACGTATATTTTGGTGTCAAGTACATGTGATATTACATTGTTTATTTCCTTCCGTAGTTATTTTATTGTTTAATATAAGTTTGATTCTAATCATATTGTGTTTGTTGATTTTCAGCGCTTTGAGTGTTCCATGCCTAGATGTCTGTTCGAATGCAGAAGATATGTGGCGTATCAAGCTCACGTTGAGGATGTTCATCACTGTGGAGATTGCAACCGATTCTGTTCTGACAAAACTTATCATTCATGTCTGCACCCCGGCGAGCGTCTTGCACACTATGACAACAGAAATCAAAATCTAACTGGCGGTGGAACCAGTCGTTCAGGAGCAACCTACGGACTTGATACTACTACCAGCAGTGAAGATAGTCCTGCAGGGCCTTCTCGTCGCCCTCGTCGTTCGTCACTGATAGATCAAGATGTATTTCAAGAGTCCTCAAGAGCTCATAAGGGACTAATGGTGACCTACATTCATCAACCAACTGAAGAGTTTCAAGACATTACATACATTTTGACTGAACTATACGAGTCTATTGTGAAATTGTTAACTCAAAACTTAGCTGTACACATTAGTATTAAGGCTCAACTTATATTAGATGTAGCATTAGAGTTAGAAACTATAGTAGAAAACGAACCAAAAACAGAAAAACGTAGCATTGAGTTTGTGTCTAAGAATTACGATATAATGAATGAAGACGAAATTGAAAACTTTATATTCAATAGTGCAAGTGAAGTTATACAACACTTAAATGATTTTAATAAGTACGGTACTGGTTGGACAGTTCAGCAAGTAAATTCTATTCAATTTAAAGTAGGAGTTTTAAATTTATTTTCAAATGCTGAAGCAAAAGGATATATTAAATTTCCAAAGTTAAATTATAGAAGAAACGGATACTTAAATATTAAAAACAAATGCGATAATTGCTTTAAATTTTGTGTTGCTGCTCACAGATACCGCGATGAAATCTTAGCTGGATATAAAGTAAATAAGCAGCAGTCTAAATCTAATGCTACTCGCTATGCCAAACAAAAACTAGAGAGTCCCAAACAGTATATTCCCTATTTTTCGCAATTTGATTTTACTGATATTAATTGTCCTTTGCGTATTGGCGAAGATTTAAATAATTTTGAAATTAAAAATAATCTTGGTATTAATATTTGGAGTCACCGCGACAACGACATTGTCCCTATAAGACGGTCGCGTAATTCTGAGTTAACTGAACTGTGTAATTTATTTTTAATTTTTAACCAAGAAAAGGACGACAAGACCAAGTCGTACCATTTAGTACTTATTACTGATCTTGATAAATTTATGTGTAATGGACGTCACAAAAAAGCTTTTTATTGCGAATTGTGTTTAAGAAGTTTTAACTCTGAAAAGAATTTACAACAGCACTCTGACAACTGTCAAGTTCGTGAAGAAAGAAAAATCATTTTTCCTAAACCATGGGAACGAGTCAAGTTTGCAAAACCATGGCAAACACTTCCGTACCCCTTTGTCATTGTTTATAAGTTCTTCACGTTTGCAAATCCTATTCAAGATTTTAAACTTGCAAAAAATAACACAAAGTATACAACTGAAATTACACCTGCGGCCTATTCTTTTATTATTATTAGAAGAATGCAAGATAAAGACAACGTTGTTTCTATAGAGTATTTTGATGGGGAAGATGTAGTAAAACATTTTTTTAAACGTATATTTTACTGGGCAAACAGGTTACTTACACATATTAGAGAAACAAATAACAAAGTAAAACCAACAGAAAGTGTAAGAGTACAGTTTGAACAAGCTACACACTGCCATCTGTGTGAGCGCGAATTTAGTAAAGAAACCAAGACGATCAGGACCTTCCACCATAACCACGACCATGGTAATTTTGAGTTTGCTGCATGTAGTAGTTGCAACCTTAGTATTAAATACAAGCACGAGATCCCACTTATTTCGCACTACGGAGGTTCTTTTGATTATCACCTTTTAATTAATGCAATGAAAATTAATATGTTTTCGTCCAAAAACGTAAAAGCTCTTGCAAAATCTCCAAAAGAATTTATTTCAATAACGATAACTGCTAAGGATACATGGCTTCCTAAATTAAATTTAGAATATCCCTCTGAAAATTCAAAACAACCCAACTATACTGGCAAATCTTTTGCTTCAAAAGTTAAAATACGTTTTATGGATGCCAATTTATTTTTTGACTCTGATTTATTCGAACTTGTAGAATCACTTAACGCAAAAACCTCTCAGTCACTTAAAATAGTACAGCAGTGTTTATATAAATTTTTACCTACACAAAGCCATGGTTCTTTTGCAAAGAAACTTAAAGTATCAAAACCGTGCCATGACGATCTTGTGTTATTGCAAAAACCAGTTTATTTTCCTTTCTTGTCTCTTACTAAAAATACAAGTCTTGATATTCCCATTCCCACAAGATCGTGTTTCAGAAAATCTTTACTTGATGATATGCCAATACCAGACAGTGAATGGGAGCTTGTTCAAAACATCTGTGCAAAATTCAACCTTTTTACATTAGCTGATTACATGCGTTTTACTTGTTTGTTAGATACAGTATTACTTGCAGAAGTTTGGCAAAACTTTCGAAAATTTGGAATGGAAACATACGAAATGGATCCTACCTATTCTTTAACTTTGCCAAGCTTCTCATGGCAATGCTTTTTAAAGCACTCAAAAGCTGAAATAGATTACATAAGAGATTACAGGGTATATGAAATTGCAAAAAACGGAATAAGGGGAGGTCAATGTATATTTGCAAAGAAACATGTGACTGCTAATCACGAACGTTGTCCGGGTGGGTTAGATACATCACAGCCACGTAGACACTTACTTTCACTAGATATCAATAGTTTATATCCACATAGTATGAAAGCACTGATGCCAGTGTCTGATTACGAGTACATGGAAACAAAAGATCTTATAAACATTGACTGGACAGACCCTGAATTGGGTAGTACGGAAGGAAGCTATGGGTACGTACTGGTTTGTGACTTGCAATACCCAGAGCATTTGCATAATCGCGACGCAAATTTGCCTCTTGCCATGGAACAGAGAGTAATAAAGCTTGAAGAAATGCCGAGCCAGTTAAATTTAAAATACCGCAAAAACGCTTCAATTAAACATTTTATATCCCGACCAAGACTTATGTTAACACTTTATGACAAATTCAATTACACAGTTCATTTCAAGGAATTGCGCTACTATCTTTTAAAGGGAATGGTACTCTTAAAAATACACTGTGGTGTTAGATTTAAACAGCAACGTTACTTCAAATCATGTATAGATGCCAATTTAGAAAGACGTAAGCAAGCAAAAACCACTTTTGAAAACAAATTACTTAAATTCCAATCCAATGTTTTGTATGGCAAGACTTTAAAAAAAGTTAAAGATTATGTTGAAACCAGTATTTGCACCAGTACCGCCCATGCTGAAAAACTACTTGCATCACCACGATGTAAAGATTTTGATGGTTTGTCTGATTGTCTAAGTATTATTACGCAATATCTTAAGAGGTATCGTGCAGATGACTTGTCACTTACAGGACTGGCAATTTTAGCCAATGCAAAAGTTAACTTCTATGAAAAGTTTGATATGCTGTGTCGAATATTCCAGAATAGAGCTTACTTGGATTATTCAGATACCGACGGATATGAGCTAGATATATTAGATCCCTCAAATACTTTGTGGGATGATATAGTTAGTGCACGTGCAGAATTTGATTTCAGCAAAATTCCACGAAATCACGAGTTTTTTCAACGGTACGAAAATGAGTATCCAGAGTTGCATCTTTTAAATAAAGACGAGAGTGGCAAAATAAGAATACAGAGCTTAGATGTATCAGAATTAATTACACTTAAGCCTAAAATGTATAGCATGTTATATTTAAATAGTAGCCAACAACAGAAATGCAGAGGTGTCCCGGCTATTGCGTTACGCCAATGCAGGCACGACAAGTATAAACAAATGCTTGAAACAGACAAGCCGTGTAATATAATTGTAAATTCTATACGATCTGTAGATCATAACATGTACATTGTGAGTGTAAATAGATTAGCATTTAACACATTAGATATATCACGGGTATTTTCAGACCCCAATGATTGTAATTTTAGTTTGCCCTTTGGCCATAAAGATTTGTTAAATAAGTAAATATATTATTCTGTAATAGTTGCATATTTATAGTATTATAATAATGTAACCTAGATATATAATGTATATACTGTTAAGTATACCTTTGAATAATTAAATGTTCTGTATTTGTAAGACTTGTGTATTTGAATTGTTTAGTATATAAGCAACCAAGCTGTTTAATGTCAATGTTATTTGTGAACTACATATATTTATTAAATAATAGGCTCTAGGTTGTAAGAAGTGTATTTAATTAGTATAGTGTAGATGTAACCTAGATATATAATGTATATACTGTTAAGTGTACAGTTAAATAATTAAGTGTTCTGTATTTGTAAGACTCGTGTATTTCAATTGTTCAGTATATAAGCAACCTAGCTGTTTAATGTCAATGTTATTTGTGAACTACATAAATTTATTAAATACTAAGCTCTAGCTTGTAAGAAGTGTATATATTTAGTATAGTGTAGATGTAACCTAGATATATAATGTATATACTGTTAAGTGTACAGTTAAATAATTAAGTGTCCTGTATTTGTAAGACTCGTGTATTTCAATTGTTTAGTATATAAGCAGCCTAGCTGTTTAATGTCAATGTTATTTGTGAACTACATATATTTATTAAATACTAAGCTCTAGCTTGTAAGAAGTGTATATATATTTAGTATAGTGTAGATGTAACCTAGATATATAATGTATATATAAATGTTAAGTATATCTTTGAATTATTAAATGTCCTGTATTTGTAAGACTTGTGTATTTCAATTGTTTAGTGTATAAGCAACCCAGCTGTTTAATGTAAATGTTATTTGTGAATTACATATATTTATTAAATACTAAGCTCTAGCTTGTAAGAAGTGTATATATATTTAGTATAGTGTAGATGTAACCTAGATATATAATGTATATGTAAATGTTAAGTATACCGTCGAATAATTAAATGTCCTGTATTTCATGTATATAAATGTTGTATAAATTGTAATAAATTCAAAAAACATTGTAATTTTGTATATAAACCTGCCTGTGTACTGATACAGCTCATACATAATTTGATTGGCCTGGGTGATGCATCTTATTATATGGCGCTGCACGCATGCTTACATCGCTGTCTCAATTTGCATTAGATTTAGCACACCTTGGCAAAGACACAAATAATTCGCAACACTTACTATGCATTAACTCTCCTTCTTCTTTGTCTCATTGAATTGCATCTTATTACTTCAAATCCAATTATACATTACGGATTTATTTATTACGCACCTACCATACCTACCTCCCTCTCACTCCATTGCCCGGGTCCCAGCCTCTCCAGCCTCCCATCTCTACCCTACAGATTCCCAGTACCCTTAATCTTTCTTCCTCATCTTCCTTCTAATTAACCACTCTCTCTCCATTCAATAAATAAAAAAGTCTCCATAAGCCGCTATAAACATGTAGTGTCGTCCATAAATAATGTCACAAGTAGAGTCATTGGGTCTGTTCAAATATTAATGACTTAAAATGTTAAAAAAATAGCTGTTTATACACGGAATGTTATAGTGATGACATGGGGGAAGGTGACTTCTCAAAGATAAAAAAACTAGGATGACATCATTTATGAACCATCCCTGATTACTACACACAGTTACATTATGTAGAGTGTGGAGAATTTAAATGTCATTTTTATCCTCTTTTGTACGGAATCTTAAAACTGTCTGCTACTTTAAAAAATCTGCCTCCTCCTCCTCCACCTCCTCCTCCCCCTCCTCCTCCCCCTCCTCCTCCCCCTCCTCCTCCCCCTCCTCCTCCCCCTCCTCCTCCTCCACCACCTCCCCCACCACCCTCACCTCCAAATCCTCCACCACCCCCAGATTTACGACGCCCGACTCTCCAGCCCAAGTCCTGTTGACTCGTCGCTTGGCTCATGGCAATTCTGCCCGTTTTATGGGAGCACCTACTGTAGTCCAGACTGTCAATGTTGGACCCGTTAATATTGTATTTGAGGAGCACTGCCTCAATCTCAACCTTCATAGTTAAGTTGAGAGGACGCCAGTCTGGGGTAAGAACGGCCCAGTCTCTCCATTCACTAAAACCCGTGGGTCCACTACTACCCGGGTCTTGCCAGACACCGCATCTTCCCAGAATAATGTAATCTCCGTTAGCCCCATGTCCGATGATGGTTTCCTCCGTTCCAGCTATGACAAAGTGAAAGAAATAAAATTTTAATTACATTCAAATTAAGGATGAATTTTCCACAATTAACGTCACATCGGCGTGGTATAAGGGGGTGTACTTTGAAATGGAAAATTTTGAATGACATCATTTTTGGACGATCCCTTAATTATGAACTATGAAGGGAATCCTTTATAAAAAAATCCTTACACATTTTAACGCTTCCGAAGGGAGGGGCGCCAGGACGGAGGTCTTCCGCTGGTTGGCATTTTTGTGACAGAGCTTTTTCAATCCGTATACATCTCTGATGCACGGCCGTGTTGAAGCCGCCGACAATCACGGTGAAATGTTCCCGCCCTTGTTTGTGGACTGGTGCGAGAAAAAGGACTTTGAGGCACATGTTCGGCGGGTCAATCCCTTGCATGGGGCGCTTGAGTATTTTCTCGCCCCAAGTGTAGTAGTAGTGTTTGCTGGCCAGTGTAACGTACCACGAGGGCACAGTTGACACCTGGATCATTGGAATATAAATTTAACTTTGACCTTTTTACCCGCTAATGTAAATATCGTCTGTGAAGAACCAAAATGACCCATATCCATGTTTATCTAAAAACAATATCCACTATCTACAAAAATATTGAAACATGTCTTGACATTATTTAAATATGTAGATTATTTTGCAGTTTTCAAAAATATGTAAATAGAACATTTTACACTTTTCAAAAGTATGCAAATAGAATGTTTTGCACCTTGTCAAAAACATGCAAATAGGACATTTTACACTTTTCAAAAAGCATGTAAATTGAATATTTTGCAATTTTGAGAAACATGTAAATAGGACATTTTATAGTTTACAAAAACATGTATATAGTACATTTTGCACTCTTCAAAAACACCTTAATACAACATTGACACCTTTTAAAAAACGTGTAAATATAACAATTTGCTCATTTTAGAAACTCGTGATTAGCATTGGAAGCATGTATCTTATATATTGTATTTTTTGACATAGCTCATTTTAATTCTAGCATAAATTGGATATGGGTCATTTTGGTTCTTCACAGACGATATTCATTATTAATAATTAATTATTGTATTTTAAACGAAAATGTAATACTTGATTTGACTCACAAACTCCTTTTTGAGACCTTTTGTAGGCTCAAATAGAGAGCATCCTCCAGGCTCCTTCACAGATGCAGGTGTCAGTGTTCCTTTGACTACAGACTTACCTAATTGGCCCACAATTGCCCCGTGTGAAAAACTATTCCACCCTACCAAACTAACAATGAGGATTAAATACCAGTCCAATTTTAGTGGGGCTAATAATCCGAATCCTCCAGATAAATTTAGTGTATAGCGCATTGAATACTTTTTTTTTTTACTGATATTTCCTTTACTTTATTTTTGTTAATCGATTCAACCGATTCGTCTATTAAAAATATTTCAAAAAATATAAGAAATATCTGTGGGCTGGTAAAACATATGCTTAAAAATTCTGAGTTTTAGATTTTTTATGTCTCTATTTTCCTAAGTGCAATATTTTTATTATTTTTAATGGCAATATAAGTTAATTACACTTAGCGTCAACAATTATTATCGATGGCAATAACACTTACGTTAAGTAACGTGGATTGTTAACAAATTTAAAGGCTTTTTCATACATTTTATTACGTCAGTTATTGCATATTAGTGTGTACACAATGGGTAATTGAAATTGCACGGTAAGGGATCGTCAATAAATGACGTCACGCTTAATATTGACATTGATGACAGCCTGTGTTAAAGAAAGCCATTTTAAGCAATGGCAAATTTATCCATGGCGACAGAGGGGTCATATACTAAGTTGTGGGAATGGGGATTTTTCGATGACATCATATATGGACAACCCCTTGTTCATTGGAAGGATTTGTTATGATATTTTAAAAGCACATTTTTCATGAATGACGAATAAGCCTTGCATAGCACAGCGACAGCATCGATATATCGCAGACTAGTTTTTTAAAAAGTAATTAATTATAGTCATGTGTAGAATTTTTATTTTGTATAATAATTGTTATAGTTGTGAAAGCGGTATTACCCATACAATGTCGCCGTTTACATATCAGATCAATTTACCTCTACGAACGTCATGTAATTATCTGTTTGATGCATCTTTGAGGAAAGAAAGTTGTACGAAAATTACAAGTTTTTGCAAAGGAATTGCTTACCAAGTTAATTACCGATGTATGTATTGATTACACCAATTCAGAATTACCGTGAATATCTTGTATATTATTCGTAATGTCAGTGGTAATTAACACGCGACAGACACTACTGTGTAATATACCGCCAATACACTGGCAATTACAATAACTAACAATATTAGTAGGTAAATACCATGTACATACAATGTAAAGCATCCTATGAAAAGAATTAGGTACATAAACTGATGTAACTACATCGTCTGCGAAGAACCAAAATGACCCATACCCAATTTAAGTCAGAATTAAAATGTACTATGTCCCAAAAACTTTGAGAAACTTGCGTAAAATGTTAATTAAGAGTTTTTGAAAGGTGTAAAATGTTCCACTTAAATGGTTTTGAAAACTGCAAAATGTTCAATTTACACGTTTTTAAAAAGTGTAAAATGTTCTATTTACACATTTTTAAAAAGTGTAAAATGTTTAATTTACACATTTTTGAAAAGTGTAAAATGTTCTATTTACACATTTTTAAAAAGTGTAAAATGTTCTATTTACATGTTTTTGAAAAGTGTAAAATGTTCTATTTACATGTTTTTAAAAAGTGTAAAATGTTCTATTTACATGTTTTTAAAAAGTGTAAAATGTTCTATTTACATGTTTTTGAAAAGTGTAAAATGTTCTATTTACATGTTTTTGAAAAGTGTAAAATGTTCTTTTTACATGTTTTTAAAAAGTGTAAAATGTTTAATTGACACATTTTTAAAAAGTGTAAAATGTTTAAATTACACATTTTTAAAAAGTGTAAAATGTTTTATTTACACATTTTTGAAAAGTGTAAAATGTTCTATTTACACATTTTAAAAAGTGTAAAATGTTTAATTTACACATTTTTGAAAAGTGTAAAATGTTCTATTTACACATTTTAAAAGGTGTAAAATGTTTAATTTACACATTTTTAAAAAGTGTAAAATGTTCTATTTACACATTTTAAAAAGTGTAAAATGTTTAATTTACACAATTTTAAAAAGTGTAAAATGTTCCATTTACACATTTTGAAAAAGTGTAAAATGTTTAATTTACACATTTTTGAAAAGTAAAATGTTCTATTTACACATTTTAAAAAGTGTAAAATGTTTAATTTACACAATTTTAAAAAGTGTAAAATGTTCCATTTACACATTTTGAAAAAGTGTAAAATGTTTAATTTACACATTTTTGAAAAGTAAAATGTTCTATTTACACATTTTAAAAAGTGTAAAATGTTTAATTTACACATTTTTGAAAAGTGTGAAATGTTCTATTTACAAATTTTAAAAAGTGTAAAATGTTTAATTAACACATTTTTAAAAAGTGTAAAATGTTCCATTTACACATTTTTAAAAAGTGTAAAATGTTTAAATTACACATTTTTAAAAAGTGTAAAATGTTCTATTCACACATTTTTGAAAAGTGTAAAATGTTCCATTTACACATTTTAAAAAGTGTAAAATGTTTAATTTACACATTTTTGAAAAGTGTAAAATGTTCTATTTACACATTTTAAAAAGTGTAAAATGTTCCATTTACACATTTTTAAAAAGTGTAAAATGTTTAAATTACACATTTTTTAAAAGTGTAAAATGTTCTATTTACACATTTTTAAAAAGTGTAAAATGTTCCATTTACACATTTTAAAAAGTGTAAAATGTTTAATTTACACATTTTTAAAAAGTGTAAAATGTTTAAATTACACATTTTTTAAAAGTGTAAAATGTTTTATTTACACATTTTTGAAAAGTGTAAAATGTTCTATTTACACATTTTTAAAGATTGTAAAATGTTTAATTTACACATTTTTGAAAAGTGTAAAATGTTTTATTCACATATTTTTGAAAAGTGTAATAATATGTTTTATATAAATGCATTTCAGACCTATTTGAATATATTTGTAGATAGAACAGAATGTTGTTAGCTAAAATTGGATATGTGCCATTTTGGTTCTTCACAGACGATATTCATTTTTATTAGGTAAAAACAAAACTGACTATCTACAAAAAATCACAGGACATTACTCAGAGCGATTACTAATCGATTCGTCGGATGTAAATTCGTCGGTATTCAATTCGTTGGAATGCCATTCGTCGGGTTCATTTTTAGAAAAGTAGGACAATTCGTCGGGCTCATTTTACAAAGTCATCTAATTTGCTATCACTATCACTAAGCACTCCAGCGCCAAAGTCAAATGGCCCCGACGAATGACATTCCGACCAACTCACATCCGACGAATCGTCTCGTCACCCTGACTGAAATCATGTCAATGAAAATGTTACGATTTTGACGATTTTCAAGAAAAAGAGAACGCATAGTATTTATGTCTCGCGTACTATTCAAACTCGTGCTTATAACCCCCGCGCACAATTAGACACCCGCGTACTATTCTAAATTTAAAACTCTCGGCCTACTATAGCCGTTAAGGACGTCGATGAATTTTTAGGATCCTATTAATGATCCCACTGCCAGGAGCTTAAACCGACTGCGTAAATGGCTGTTTAACATGGGATGTCATAGTTATCATTTCGGTTTCCGAAACTCAAAACGAACCCATAAATAGCCTTACTCATGACGTAATTTATAGATGATTCCTGTCATTTTTATTCCAGCTAGAAATGACGATAGTTGATTTTGATTCTTCACTCAGGATATAGTTGCCCTACCTTTAAGTTTGAGTAAACAAATAGTAGTGACACACTAATAAGAATTAATGCGTCTGCCTTTGTTGTATATTGTATAGTAATAGAAAATGAATTGGGAATGGCGAGCTGTAAGCAGTAGGAGAATAGGAGAATTAGCAGTGGGAACATCCTGGTCTGGGAACCTTTAATCCCCAGGACCTTGAGAACTCTGCTAAAAGAATGATATCAAAACTCAAATGATGAGGATTTCAGTCAAAGAATCATGATTAAAATTTAATTTGATTACGTAATGCCCAACCTTCGCTCTGCTTCTGCTCCGCTCTGCGTATATATAATCGGCTGCATTCTATGTTCAATACTCAATGTACTGGGTACGCATTATCATTTTTAATACTGAGGTTAAGGAACATTCACAAATGTCGTTATTCAAAAGTTAATTGGGCGATCCCAAAAACTTTTATTAAGGAATAGAAAATAGAATGCAAAAGAGATAAATGCGGAAAATGTATGAATTAGTTTTTTAAAAGCGATAAATTGTCGTTAGAAATTTGAGTTTTCGTAAAGAGTAGTAATTTTTTTTTTGCACGTTTTAGAAAATTGCAAAAGGTTTCATTTACACGATTTGAAAAGTGCAAAAAGAAATTTCGCATATTTTTGAAAAGTGCAAAAATTTTTTTTGCATGTTTTTCAAAAACGCCGAAAGTGAAACGAAAAGTGTATTATGTTCTATTTACGTGTTTTCGAAAAGGTGCAAAATGTTCTAATTCCATGTTTTTGAAAAGTGTAAAATGTTTCATTTACATGTTTTCAAAAAGGTGCAAAATGTTCTAATTCCATGTTTTTAAAAAGTGTAAAATGTTCCATTTACACATTTTGGAAAATCGCAAAATGTTCTAACTCCATGTTTTTAAAAAGTGCAAAATGTTCCATTTACACATTTTGGAAAATCGCAAAATGTTCTAACTCCATGTTTTTAAAAAGTGCAAAATGTTCCATTTACATGTTATGGAAAATCGCAAAATGTTCTAACTCCATGTTTTTAAAAAGTGCAAAATGTTCCATTTACACGTTTTGGAAAATCGCAAAATGTTCTAACTCCATGTTTTTAAAAAGTGCAAAATTCTTCATTTACATGTTTTGGAAAAGTGCGAAACTTTTTTGAAAAGTGTAACCTTTTGTATAAAAAATATAGCCAATTACGCTTTACTTAAGCTTATTAAGATTAAATGAAAGATTTTTCATGACGTCGTTTGGGGACGATTTCTCCTACTCTTACTGTATACGGTATACGTAATACCGTATGGATGATTAAGCATGTATTAATTAATGGACTGTGACTGCCATATAATAATGTGCATGCTGGGCGCTATCGAAGTCGGACTTTTGTGACTCAGGAGCCTCGCCTAATAAACATTAAATTTAATAATTAATGTGCTTCCCTATGACGCGATTCGCCGCCAACTAAATAAAACTATGATTACGTGTAGCTATATGCGCTATTACAATTTACTATAAAATCCATTGCCATATCTATGCATACGTCATTACAGATTAATAAGACACTTGTAACTTCTCAAACTTTCAACCAAATCCAGTAAGCAATAAAATTATTAGCGTAAATAAAAAAGAAATCTAAAAAGGAGATTAAATTAGATTACTCCTATACCAGTCGTAGAGTTTACTTGGATTATCAGATTAATAGAAGAGACTTATTTTATTCTAAAGTGTGAAGTTGACGTTATCTAAATCTGCTTTATTAATGCACTGCATGCCGTATCATTTCAACCGCAGTCCCTATAGAAGGTAAAGGTCGGTCACAGTAATCTCACCGCTCAAATTTAGAATACACTGCAAAGAAATCGTCCATAAATGATGTCATGTCATGGGTAGGGTGGGTGGGTCTAGTTGAGAATTGATGGTATGCGATATTTAAAAAAACATCCGTTTGAGCAATGTTAAAGAAATGAGGATATAAGGGTGGGTGGGTGGGTTCTAAAAGAGCGATAATTGCGGGACATTATTTGTGGTCCATCCCATAGGATTCACATGAATCAGTTTGTATACTCGTTTTACCCTGAGAGTGCAACTCAGGTTCTGTTTAATGATTGTGGAGTAATAAGTAAGTAAGCAAATCGCCGTGTGTGATTTTAGTTGACAGTTTTAAACATCTTCTGCACCATATTCATCATGTAAAATATTGTAATTGCAAATTTTTGAAGGAAAATTGTAATTTTTTTTTCGTAAGTCACATTTTTTAGAATTTTATTCGCTTTAATATTGACATCAGAGGTGGTCCACGTCCGACAAGTGAAGTTTTGTTTTCTAATATGGAACGTCCTACATATACCTATAACATAATTATTTTGTGGGTAGGTATACAGTTTGCCTAAAAAAATAAATGTAGTTTATTGTAATAACTGTATCGAATTTTGACTGTGTAGTTTGTATATAGAATGTGAAGGATCTGAATAAATCATAATAATATATCAAAAATCATATCCAAGATATATAGAATGTAAATTTAGAATCAAAAGGAGTAAATTGTTAAAAATTCAACTTTTTTAAACTTGCAAAATGTTTTATTTTCATGTTTTTTGAAAAGCGTAAAAATATTTTATGAAATTTTGTTTTGCAAATTGTAAAAATATTTTATAAACATGTTTTTAAAAAATGTCAAATATTACATTTAGTTGATTTTAAAAGTTGCTAAATGTTCTATTTGCATGTTTTTAAAACATACAAAATATTACATTAAGCCGTTTTTGAAAAGTGTAAAATGTTCTATTTACAAGTTTTTGAAAACTAAAACGCTGCGTATTTACATGTGTTTTGAACACGTGCTAAATGTTCTATATTTACGTTTGTTTCAACAACTGCAATATTTTCTATTTTTCTATTTTTGAAAGCTGCCAAATATTGCATTTACCTGATTTTGAAAAGTGTTCAGGGCTTCTATTTACTTGCTTTTTGAAAGCGCAAAATATTAAAACTAAAAGTGTACGACCTCCTCTACATGTTTTTGAAAACTTTTTTGGAGGTTTCAAGTTGCACAGGTTGTCATATAATTTTTGTAAGAAAAAGTTGCTACTTATGACTTTGAATTTGGCTTGTTAAATGCCTACTTATAAATTTAATTATATTTGTGATTATTACAGTAATTTAATCTAACCAAGACCGACAACTGAGGGCCCTGTTGACATTGGCATTAGTCACAATGGGGGAGGATGGGAAGCAGCGGGTAAGTTTTTATTAAATAAAAAATTTCTTGATATATTTAGGCCATACGAATTTGGCACTGTATTATCATTACATTAATTTCATATAGACTACATAATTAATTATGTACATAGATCTACACCTGGAAGCCTATAAAAAACGTGTGGCTTTCACGAATATTATTCTGCTAAGTAGGTACATATTTATTTTCTTGTTGGTTCACAGTTTCTTATTGAAATCCTGTCAGACAACAACCTTCTCACACGTGGTGTGGTGGATCTCTCAGAAACAATCTTTAGTGCTGAATCTCTTGCAAAAGCTTACATGGTTAGTTCTGTCATTACCAAAATTAATTATCAAACTAATTTATACTGGAAGCTTTAGGATTATTATTTTCCAAATTATATGACTCTTTTTTTCTATGAATTTAATAATGATTCATTTTTACTTTGACAGGATAAGATCCTCTCAACGGCGTCGTACTACTCAACAAACAGCTGTATCACACCCAACTTGTCCCTCGCAGATCTGGGCTATAAAGAAGGGCTCAAGTATCTCTGCATCTCCCTTTCAAAAGGTGAGTTTTTCCACTTACATATTATGTATAATTATAGCTAAGCAGCCAAAATAGTAAAAACTAAAAGGCAAAAATACTGAAATCACATATGCGCTCGGGGAACTTATTAAAAACTTTTAAAAAATTTAAAAAAATGTCAAATAAATTTCAAAAATATATTTTTTGAACTTGTAGATGTTAAAACGGAGGGCGGGAAGACGTACAAAGAGACCCTCGGCCAATACATGTCCTACTCGGTTCCTGCATATGTCCCTGCCGTTCTTCTAATGCTCTGCGTCGCCACTTACAAACCCATGCCAGAGGAGGTAACCCACTATAACCGCGCAAGCGCGCAATTCTTAATTGTCTTGTATATATATATATTATAACTGTTAAAATGGTTGCTTATTAATTTAAGTTATTTTGAAATTTGTATTTTTTTTTGAATAGGTTTGTTACGCTCAGATTGGTTGCCTCAGTTTAGAAGCCCCATGGACTGAGAGACCCCTCGTCTTCAACTTTGTTCCCCAGCCCCCTGCAGCTATAAATACAAGTTTTATTATTACGTCACGGTAAACCTATGTTAAAAGCATTTTAATTTATATGTTAATTAAAAGTAATTATAGCAACTTGTAATATATGATAATTAATTTAATTTATTCATAAAGTTAAAATTGTTAACGGAGGATTTCGTTTTCTTGTGTGAACAGTGAACTAGAAAAAGGCTATCGAATAGAAGCGACAGCGAAGGATCCGGATGTAACAGCATTTGACTGGAGCAAAAATCTGAATATCATCGTTCATGGATTCACGGACAACGCCACTAAATGGGTTCAAAATATGGCATATTCTCTACTTGCTAATGTAAGATATTTATTTTGTGTTTTCTATTATATCAATATTTTATGTATTCTTTCTACTGGGCTACATACCTAACCTAAAAAACAGTTAGCTGTAGTACCTACATTAGTCATTAGGTTAGTGTCAAGTTACATACTATTTTTAGTAATGAAGAATCAAAACAACCCTTCTCATCCTCAGTTATTTTCTTTTTTACTTAAACAAAATCTACAAAAAAAAAATTAAATATCAAAATTCCTAAACGCTAAAATGTAAATAGAAGTATATTTAAATTGTAAAAACCTTTAAATACAATATAGTTTTTTTTTTTTGAAATTTTGAAAAAAACCTTTGAGGGAAGCATTTTACAAATTCAAAAATATGAACGTGGAACAATTTTACAGTTTTAAAACATATAAATGAAACATTTGGAACTTTTGAAAAACGTGTAAATAGAACATTTTTCCAATATTAAAAAAGCATGTATATCCAAATCTTTTGCAATATTTAAAAACCTATATATATAGAAATTGTTTTTTAATATTCAAAAGTCTGTAAATGGAACATTTGATTCAAAAACATTTAAATAGAAAGATTTGCTCTTGTAAAAAACCTGTAAATAAATGAAATCTTTTAAACTTTTCAAAACATGTAATTTAAATAATATTTTGCAATTTTAAGAAGAAGCTCCAATCCAATGGAACACGATTCATTTTATAAATAAATACGAATTTAATAAATTAATGATTTTGCACATTTTGCGAAACTTTTAACTAAAATTTTCTCTGCATCTATATCTAACTTATTGTTAGTGGATGGTAGACTTATATCTTAATTTACAAATGGCTCGTTTTGATTCTTCACTGCTGTTAAAGGAGTACCTAAATATTTTTCTACTTCTAATAATTTCCCTTGTTGATAAGAAAAAAAAAATGTCTATATAACTAGCTGTATATAATATTGACGTGTAGGAAGACGTGAATGTGCTCGCTGTTGACTGGACGACCGGAGCTGACATGTACTACCCACAATCCGTTGCTAACGCTCGGGTTGTTGCTGCTCAGGTCACATTGTAAGCTGATATATTATGTTCATGGATTTGTGTCATTTTAATAATTAATTCTAAAGTATCCGTTTAAAATCTATTAAATCATTTAAACCGCCTACATTGTTACTAGACCAAATATGTCATAAAATGAATTAGTGAATTTGTAAAAATTCTTTTTAATGAAATAGCCATGTCGACTAATTTGAATGTCAGATTTCTGGACTACATAACTGAAACAAAGAGGCAGGAACTTGGAGAAATTCACATTATTGGACACAGTTTAGGAGCACATATAGCGGGCTATATTGGGAAGAGATACAAAGGCATCCGGAAAATCACAGGTACGCCCTAAACTAACCTATAACCTAACCTAACACTATAACCTACGCACTGTTTTCTAAAATATTAAAGAAACTATGTACACACTTCCTCTCGTGACCTTTTGACCTTCGCATGTTTCAGGTTTGGACCCTGCAGCGCCTCTTTTCGATGGATTTCATGAGGATCTGAGACTATTCAAGACGGATGCACAGGAAGTGGTAGTTCTCCATACGAATATAGCTCCGATGGGCTTCGGTATACGGGAGCCAATGGGAACCACAGATATATACATAAATGATGGGCAGGACCAATTCGGTTGCATTCCTATGCTGGATCTCCTTCTCAGTCCACCTACCATGGAACGACTTCAAGGTACACTGCTTGCCTTTCCAATTGCTCACTTTGCGCCAGCCAATTTGTTACATAGTTAAATTTCTAATTCATCATCATTATTTGTCAAGGGTCGAAATGAACTAACCTACTTTTTCTTAGGTATGCGGGAAAATATCGCTTGCAGTCATCGGAGAGCTTACGAAATTTACAGCGAAGCAATTTTGAGTCGCTACCCACTCAAAGCGTATCCCTGTTCATCTTGGGATTCAATAGAAAGGTGCGTAAAAACTCCATATGCCAATCTGCCCTGTAAACATGTTGCGTTCTGGTGGTTGTCGCACGTTAAAATTAGACTTTTTTTTAAAAAAAAATAATTTTTTATGAAATTTAAAAATTTCAATAAAAAATGATTTTCTTATTTTATTTTGTGGGCTTTTTTCTAGGGAGTCGTGTGCTTCAATGTGTGAGAATAAAGACGGTTGCCACAGTGTTGGGATCAAGAGGATTACAAAGACTGCCGAGTCAAGCAACTTGGGTGGCCACGATCTGTTTTACATGCCAACTAGCAACAATTTCCCCTACTGCAGTATGTCTCAAAATGTTTTTACTGTACGCTGTAAAGGGTCGTCTGTAAATGATGTCATCCAAACGTCCCACAATTTTTGAACCTTGTGGTTTTGACCCCCTGTTATCAGCTTAGCCGTTTCCCTTGCGTAATGGCTATAGCTTAAGCAAGGCGAGTCATCAGTATCCACAAGTGCACTTATTGACATTACCCGTCACATCATTTATGGACGATCACGTACAATGTTAAATGCTTAAAGAATGATTTGGGAGCGTTCCCAAATTACGTGAGGGACAAAAATCGGAAATAATAAATCTCTACTACCCCCCTTTTTTGGTATGCACGTCCATGTAAAGGGATAGGGAGATTAAACTCCTACATCTACAACGTGTATTACGTAAATTCATGCGCGGCCCATTTCCTAAAATGTATTTTATTTAATGATGTGGATTTCTCCCGGATTTAACTTGGAATGCTTTTGGTACTTTTCCTTATTTTTAGTAACGCATGTGAGGATCACAGCCAAAACCTGTTCGGACCAGAAGCCTATGGTTAACGTCCGGATTTTTGCCGGGTTCAGTTCCTTATCTACTGCTATGTACGTTAACTACTAAAGTCTGTGGGGTCTTCCATCAATGACGTCAAGGACGTTTCTCCCTCCCCTGTTTAAAAATGTCTACATGGTGGAGCTTCAAACGCGGCTTACTTCTGTTATTTTTTCCACTACTTCTCCTTAATCTTAACGTCGTTGATGGACGCCCCCTTTGCGCTGCTTCTTTTAGCACAGTTTTTTTTGCACGATTTTTCGAGCTATTTTTTAAATATCTATTTTATGAATTTAGTTATTGAATTTTAAATTTTAAATTTGATATAGACACGAAGGGATGCTGCGAGCGAATCAGAAAGTGAGTAAATTAGTAAGTGTTCAGTGCGGAATTACGCACCAGTCTGTGATCCAACTCACAGTGGATATCAAGAGCGATGAAGCATTCTTAGAAGTTCCTCAAGCCTGTTTCTCCTACATCAAAATGTCCTACTTGGACCCTAATGATGAGCTTATCACGTAATTTCCACACATTTTCCACAACAGACTTAAATTTTGTTATTAATTAGTGCATGACTCAAAACGGACCGTTTCCATTTTTAGTTTGGCGAGAATTAAAAAAAAATATTTTAAAAATACCGCTAAAATACTAATGAGTCTCGCATACGTGTAACATGTAATTTACATTAATTTTTTGCGTACTCACAGTTTAACAGTGGAAGACATTCGGATTGATGCGGGGCAATGTGGGATGGCGGAATTCACCAACAACATGTTTGCCTTCTACGTGTTTCGAGACAGCGTTTTAGAGTACATCAACAAGATTAACGTGGTCCTCCCTTTCTACAATCCCTTTGACTTTGAAATCAACAAAATGCTATACAAGTCTTCGTAATAGGAAGCATAAGGACACCTAAAAGGACGCTTAGTCTCGCTCTATCTATGGCATCCGCAATTAACTATAACTAAGAGATGTTCCTTTATAACTTATTCAAATAGTTCCACCAAAGTCGGCAACAAAGTCACAAGTTGTTTTTCTCAAATCTAATTTAGCATTCCTTTATTTCTGTTTGTTTTTATTATGTTTGTAATCTCTTGTATAATTTATGTTTATGTATTAATTATTTTATTACTATTACTAAGCTTTTAGTTTCCAAGCATTCAAGTCTCATCTTTCTTTATATAACTTAAAAAGTGTTTTAAAAATGTCGCAAGTTTTTATTCTGTCACACAGTAACACACATAGAAGGATTGATGAGAATAAATATTTTGACTGACATGACTGAAATGCAACTGAAACCTAATAAAGTGCATCAATTATTTCTCTGACCACTTTCGCCTTAAAAATTTCTTGGATTACCAAGTAGTCAAAATTTAAACCGAACCAAATTAAATTTAACTTTTATTTAATTTAATTATTATTTCTACCATGTTCCCTCTATATGCAAAAAAGACCAAGAAAAGACCAACGTACATTTATACTAGCAAACTTTACATATTTTATTAGACCAAGGACCAATTATTCGTGTACAATCAAACTTGTAAATAACCAATGTTGTATGGGCTGAGGCAAAGTCGACTCAACGAATAAATTATTATTATTATATATTTAATTTTATACAACTGGGACTGGACCTACTGGACTCGGGAAAATATACACAAATAATATTTTTACTCTTTACAACTACTGTTGAAGAGAGGTTGCTATTTCAGCCTCCGTGATTCTCTAAATATTTAGTTATTTCAGATTTCTAATGTTTGTAACAATTATTGTACCTACTATGCACATAAGGAATATTTAAATGAATTTCGGCAGCTGGGTATGTTGAGACAAAATACAGAAAGTGCAGTTACATTCTTCAATTTTTTTGTGGCAAGTACTTAGACATAGATGAGCTGCAGCGCAAAATTTGGCAACAATCAAACACACCGTTTGTGCGCCACAAATTTTTATTTCCCAATATTTAACATTGCTTGAATTGCGAAAAAAGTATTTTTGATTGTGCTCCAAGGATAGCAGTTTTCAACGTACTGGCCTAATTTGAATGTTAGTTTGCTCAGAATTAACTGGGCTTTCACCTCCATATGCGGAAAAAGGTCAATTTTTTCAAAACCTGTCGCGCGCGAATTTTCAAAAAACAAAAATTTTTAAAACATTTATTTTTTATTTTATTTTTAAATCATTGCCGACCGGTAGCTCCTACAATTCCTGTCCGATTTTCAAAAAAATTGAAGTTTTGTAATCTTAAGAACACTATCTATAAACTGACACCTAGGTTTTTGAAAATTCAAAAAAAAATCAATAAAATAAATATTGAATTTTTTTTTGGATCTTATAAAATAGAAATTTTTCCAAAATTAATTTTCAAACATTAAATTTTTGAATGTTCTAAAACCTAGGTGTCAGTTTATAGATATTGTTCTTGAGATCACAAAACTTCAATTTTTTTGAAAATCAGACAGGAATTGTAGGAGCTACCGGTCGCCAATGATTTAAAAATAAAATAAAAAATAGATGTTTTGAAAATTTATGTTTTTTGAAATTTCGCGCGCGACAGGTTTTGAAAAAATTGACCTTTTTCCGCATATGGAGGTGAAAGCCCAGTTAATTTTGAGCAAACTAACATTCACATTATGCCAGTACGTTGAAAACTGCTATCCTTGGAGCACAATCAAAAATACTTGTTTCGCCATTCAAGCCATGTTAAATATTGGGACATAAAAATTTGTGGCGCACAAACGTTGTGTTCGATTGTTGCCAAATTTTGCACTGCAGCTCATCTATGTCTAAGTACTTGCCACAAAAAGTTTGAAGAATGTAACTGCTTTTTCTGTATTTTGTCCCAACATACCCAGCTGCCGAAATTCATTTAAATATCCACTATGTGCTATGTTGATATGCTCCGTCCACAGGACGGGCCACGGTACTACTATATAAATATATCTAACAACAAAGTATTATACGTGAATCTATTTTAAGCAAATACATGTACCAAGAACATAATTTAGTCATATCAGTAATATTTAGTTACTTGCTAACTTTTCAAACACTTTAAAAAACGAAATGAAAATGTGCAAAACACCATATTGAACGCGGACTTAATTCTGCCTATGGTAGTTAGCAAAGTCAAAGTTTTCTGATGCAGAAAAAGGGGCTGTTAAACTAAAATCAGCCGGTAGCATGGGCAAGATTGGAGTGGGCAATATTGGAGTGGGCAGAATTGGCGTGGGCAATACTGGCGTGGGCCGTACTGGCGCCGGCGCGGAGAGAAGTGCCGCGTTCTTGTTAGCACAGTGCTTCTCCACGTGGACCTTTAAGTTATCCTTCCGACTGAACGTGCTCCCACAGCCAGGACAGTCGTACTTGAGCCCTTGATGCAGGAGTCGATGCTGACGCAGATTCCTCGAGGATTTGAATATTTTGTCGCAGCCTGGCAACCCGCAGGGGTAGGAGCGAATGTCCGAGTGCGCCACGACCTCGTGGTCCACCATGTGTTGTTGCCGCTTGAAGGCACGACCGCAGAACTTGCACAAAAATGGACGCTCCGTCCCGTGCGCGTACTTTTGATGACACTTCAAGCCCCAAATCGTCTTGAACGTCTGACCACACAGCTCGCAGATCATGGGGCGACTGTCCTCGTGAGAAATCATGTGGACTTTCATATTTCGGGAACAGACGGATTTCCCACATATTTCACACGTGGTGTAGTCCTTGTCGGTTTTTGGCCTCGGCCTGGACCGCTTCCGTTTGGGGCCAACTGGGATTGGGATGTGCTTCCCATCCTCCCCAACAACGTACCCCCCTGGATTAGCTACACCCCCACCCTCACCGTTAACATGAATCAATACGTGTTTCTGGAGTCTGGACTCCGTCACAAATCCCGCCTCACAAATGGAGCAAATAAAATTCTTCTCGGAATGAACGGCAGCGTGGGTTCGGAGATGATTTGTGCGACTGAAAGCCTCCCCGCAGTGGCAAGTGTACCTCCTCGTGTTGTTGGACGGTCGCTTCCTCTGCCTTCGTTTGAGAGCTCTTATGATCCGTTCTTTCTTTTCGGAACTGAATTTGCCATCCGGATCTGCCTCATCAATGTCATGGAAAACATTAAAGTCTCCACTTTCGATAAACTTGTTGCAGGCCCTCGCCATATGTCGGGAGAGCGCCGCTTTATCCCAGTAGGACTGATTGCAGATGGGACAGGCGTGAGGTTTGGTTGTGTGCACTTTTTGGTGGCGCTTGAGTCTGTAGACGCGATTAAATACTTTGTCACAATCGGGATGGGTGCACGAGTAGGTGCGGGGTTCGCTTGGTTTCTGTTTCGGGTTCGCCTTTGCATTTTTGACCAGCTTTGCAGCTTGCTTATTTTTTGCTAGTTTCAGTTTTCGAGATACGTTCATTAGCGAGGAGGATTTAGTGAGGGCATTCGGGTTCTGGGGGCAATTCATTTTCTTGTGGTACTTTAAATTCCGCGCCGCCTTGAAGCCCACCCCGCAGTCGCAGCTGAATTCTTTGCGCGAGTGGAGGAGACTGTGGCGTTTCAAGTGGTTCGAACGAGTGAAGCCAATATTGCATTCCCGGCAGAAGTGGGTCTTTGCCCTTATGTTCGAACTCGATCTCTTCTTTTTAGGGTTTGGACTTTGAGCGTCCTCGTCTAAGACCACTCTTATGCGAGACTTCCTTTTTTTCGCTGGAATTATTACAACAGTAAAAAGAAATTAACACTAGAAAGTCTGCCATACAAAGTATTAAAAATTCAACAAGAAATCTTCCACAAATGACGTCATGGACAAAACCTCATATTTAGAACAACATGGCGATGGCACCCCTGCCAATAGCAGAACTATCTACTATTCATTACCTAAACGGCTATCTTTTACAAACATGGGTTGCCATTAGTACACAAGTAGACTCTTTGATGACCCTACCCATTACGTCATTTTTGGTGGATTTCTAAAATTTAAAATCAGAATGTTTTTTCACCCAAATGCTTAAAATCCAGATCAGAACTACGGTCGCTTTCATGGTCAGAAATGTGTGTGGGTTCATCTACACTGTCAGTGTCGTTCCAATTTTTTAACAAATTTGGTTGTAGGCCACGCGGTCTCCCGCGCTTACGTCGCAGGACTGTTTTGCTCACCTTTTTCTTTTTCGCTTGGGAACCTTGGGAAACAAAAAATTAAACAAATTAGTGTGTAAATTAGTGGACTATTTAGGTAGAACATTTTGTAATTTTCATACACCTGTAAATTAATATTTTTCACATTTTTTAGAAAACATCGAAACAAAATATTTCACACTAACAATAAGTAACAAGTAATTACAATTTTACGCATCTATAACTTATAACACTTTGAATAGCTTTCTTTGATTCCAGCTAAAATTAAAAATGCGTGATATTGCTTTTGTACATACGAAAATATTTTAAAAATATTGCATTCCAAACACCCACTAAAAACTCACTAGTTTTTCCAGTACTAACGCCCTGAGAGCTATCTTCATCAAATGTAGAATTCCCATTCGAGTCGGTATATATATCGTCCACCATAAAAGGATTGTAAACTGCACCCTCTTCCGTTTTAATCTCCACTATCGGGATCATGTAGGGATGTCGAAATATAGGATGGAGGTCAAGAATACTGTGGAGGTAGGAGGGGGGAGAACTGCGGTCCGAAAATTCCGAGAACAAATTAAACAATTTCGAAAAGACGGTGAAGCACTCGTAGCAGAGTGAATACTTGTTGTCGTCGAGAATGATGGACGTGGCATGAGATCTTTTGTGGAGGTTGAAAACCAAGTTTAATGCTTCTGCTACTGAAATTTTGACATCACACTCGGCTCCGTCATCTTCCAAGTCCACTTGATGAGTGAGTTTAATGGGATTTGAAGCGGTTGAGATATCCTGGTAGCAATTTGCACAATGTTCGTTCTCTTGGTAGCTCATCGTGAGACAGTCTCGAACATTGATTGCCACCTCCACCTCACAAGTAGCAGCAGACGAATCGGCCATGGCTACAGTTGATAGTAGTTTTAATTAGTTGAAATTATTGCAGCAGTTGAAGAGGTTGAATGTTAATTACTTTTAATACTGTCAACTGTTAGCACTTAAAACAACCCGATGAATCAATTTTTATATCCTGCATGTGTCTGATCGATGCACATTTAACACATGGAATCTGGTTTGGACTTCAAAATAAATTCAGCCCCGATATCGGGAATTAGTTCAAATTTAACTTCAAACTTGACTGATGCACGACGTCAGTTGTCAGTTGCTAGTTGAGTTCAGAAATCAACGAAAACGGCTGTGGACCAAAGCATGAGGTAATTAGGAACCTGAAATTAATCAAATTAACTATTTAACACACATGATTCCTTCTTACATCTAATGTTCGTTGATGTAATTTATTTTCGATGCAATTCACTACTTGTTACTCGTTACGAAGGAAATTAAAAGTACCTATGACCTACCTACGTTATGTGTATCTTGAAATTGAATTTGTACCGCAATCAATCTTCTTTCGTAGGGTCAATATTTACCTTTATTGGGTCATCGTGGATTCTTTCGGATTCACAGTTTACGATTTTGTATTTTGACGAACAACTAACAACAATTAAATTAAACACATTTATTGGGTGTTTTAGTTTTTGTTGGTTGAAATCGCATCGGAATAAAATTCGATTAGATCTTTACGACTCACAGTCCCATATGTATATGTCAGATACTACATACTACATCGACTAGTTACATGAACATAAATACTACAAATATAATGGATAAGTGCAATAAACTATGAACTACTTTCCCTTGTTGCTTCTGTTTCAATAAATAAAAATTTAGGAACTCAGCAATTCAATATGCTCATTACGTAAGTATAAAGTAATTATTAGCGCTAATTGCCTAACAGTTATAGCTACTTGCACTTTACACTTAATTACACTTTTAACTTGGAAAACCACAAATGACAATACACTTACTTGGAAACTCCACTTTGATTTGATTGATTTGATAATTTAATCTCAAATTTGAAAATTTTGTACGAAAATTCAGTTTGAAGTTAGCGCTCCTTTCACAAGGAAACTTTCTGCTTGAGCATCATTTATAACTTCTTATCCTATAGTACAGAGATTATTAATTATTATTATTATTATTTTATTTATTTTACTTTACAATTAAACAATTTTACTTTACTTACAACAATATATATTATATTTAGTAGGCTGTAATACTACGGCACGGGATCGTCCATAAATGATGTCATCTATTGGGTCAATTGGTGCAGTCGCGTATTCATTATGGCATCCCATGGTAAGTAAAGAAAATTACAATAATTAGCCTTTTATACATAATGATAGTTAAGCTGATGACAATGGTCCTAATAAATCAGAGTTTATCCATGACATTATTTACAGACAATCCCCTTCACGAAAATAAAACTTATTGTATTAAATATCAAAAATAATCCCTTGTATACATTTTTGAATAATCATCAATCATCAAGTCACTATCAGTTATTTTTAAATTCTTTGTAGATAGAACATCTTTGATTTTAGCTTGATTGACATAAATTTGGTTCAAATTCATTCTTTACTTCCCGACAACGACTTAAATGGTGTGTTATCCAATATACACACACTACTTATATATACATATTCAGATGCCATCCGTTTAAATCAGATACGTAATTTGTGGCCAGCCCTATACTATGGGGTCGTTTAATTTTGATGGAAAAATCACTGCCGATAAAGTTAAGACTTAAAAAATAAGACAAGTTTTTCTTGTCATAGAAATTAAGTTAAGTTGAGCCTTTCTATTTCTGTCAAATGCCTCAAGCTCTCCAGCCTCCAGCTTGTCCCTACAAACAAAAGAATTCCCATAATATTTACTCAGAATTTCTTCCCTTGCCTTTAATAGCTACTACAATCGTCCCGTCCACAGGTCCACAAATGAAGCCATCGATAGGATTAATTTGGCAACTGAATAATTTACTGATAATATTTCCAAGCCAGTTCATTAAATAGATCCAAACGAGTAGTTTATATCAGTGTCTCTGTACGATTTTCTTGTAATTTTTTGAAATAACTAATTACAGGGAATGCAGCAATTAGTGTTCATTCGGTGCATTTACTTTTGAAATAACCACTTTTAAAATACCTTTTAAAATCAACCTATTGTAGAAGATTTACTGGAGCATACGCGAGCCGTGTAGGTAAAGTAGTTACTTAATTTTAATAGAACATTTTTGACCGTGTACATAGAAAAATTTGCAATTTTCAAAAACTAGAACATTTTGGACTTTTTTAGAACTTTTTGGCAGCTGAGCTCGTGTGACGCTCCTTCCCACTCAAAAATATGGCTCGCACCAAACAAACTGCTCGTAAATCTACTGCAGGGATGCCTCCTCGTAAGATGCTCCACCTGAAGAGTTCCCGAAGTCGTTTCAAACAGGAGTCAGAGGAGGAGAGTTCAGGAGAGAGTTTCAGTAGCCCCTCCCCTGAACCGCTCCCTGTACTCAAATCCCGTGTGAAGGGTCATCCGGCTTTTCAAAAAAAGAAATCCAAGATTTCTTGTCCAAATGAAGCTACGAAATCAAAACAGAATTTGAAAACTGGAGCAGAAGCTGCGGTTGGTTTTGGTTCTGGTTCCTCTACTGATCCATCATCTCCAGCCCAGCCTTCATTACCAAAACCAGAACCAGTACCAGTTCCAGTTCCAGCGGATGATGTAATCCCAAGCCCAGAAGATTAGCAACCAAATACACAATGTATGTCAAAGGTTGTGGTTGTCCGGACAATGCAGCAGGAAGGAAGTTGTATGAGGCACCCAGGAAAATTGTACTATTTTCAATGAAGCAGCATTTTGAATTAAATTTTATTTAATTAATATACTTTTTTTGAAATTTATAAATGCTAAATATATATTTCCTAATATTGTAAGCTGTGGACGTGACTGAACTCCTATTTAAACTTAAACATTTTTTAATTTGAGTTTTTTTAGTAGTGTTATGAATTAGTTTAACTGATTTTATTTCTCTTAAGGTTTATAAAAGTTAATTAAGGTTTTTTAAAGAACGGCATTTCCATGTTGGTTATGCGTTTCAATTTTATGAGTATTCAATATTTGCATAATAAATAATTGTCTCTTGTAGCAATGGAACCCTTACTAGCGGCACTTCTGCTTTAACGTACATTTAAATAAAGCTGCATTGTTAAGCTCGCTATATCATGATTGTACTGTACTTAATGAACTTTCTGCTTCTGCATAACAAGATATTACCGATTGCTACAGAAACAAAAATCCGGCGCTTCGCGCCTTATTTTTACACGGTGGGCCTGAAGTAGATGCTGAGCTTACAGGGAATTGATTCGGTCACTGAAAAACAATGCATTTGTACTTTGTAAGATAAATATAACACCATCGAAATTAGAGCAAATAAAAGTGGGCCAGGTTGCCAGTTACTTTGGTGGTAAAAATAAATGGATTATAAGTGGAGTTAGAATAAATAGCGTTCTAGTGGTCCAGTGGTGACGAATGAGACATTGGCGAGTATGATGCTCCCCAATAACGTTGAAGGTCGTGGGTTCAATTTTGACAATAAAAATCAAAATTTTTAGTTGGTAATAATTATAATACTTATTTCCAACCCAGTCTATCAATCATATCGAAACCATTAGTTAAAACTTGGGTGTAGTTTGATAATAAAGTCTTGCCCACAACGGGAAGTCTTGCCCACAATATGTACTACTATCCATTGTGGTTAGGTTAGGTAAAAAACTAATCTATAAGATACTGCAGTACTTACATAAGTAGGAGAGAGAGAGAGTAATAGTTTTGAAGTTTTGTTTAGAAAAAAAGTTGAAAATTGTATACTGTTCAAAAACAAACTGTAAGTAATGAGACATTAAGAAAAAACTTTTAAACAACCTGTACATTATAAACTTTTAGCATTTTCAAAAACCAATAAAAATATATTACAAATTTTCCACTTTAAAAAAATCTTGTGAACAGAATTTTTTGCACTTTTTAAAAAGGCGCAAAAAAAAGATCTTTTTGTTCTTGATGGATGATTTAAATAAATTAAAACATATAGGGCATACATATATAGGGCTAAAGAAGCAGGCGTGCTTGGGTGAGCGGTTAGGACTGCAGACTGTAACGAAATTTACAGCCTCAGACCCGGCTTCAATCCTCGGCCACTGCTAATCGTTTACGGCTCGGTGTTGTACGGTAAACGTCACTGGATGGTTGATTGAAACCCAATCTCCTTCGGTGCTCCTTAGTGACCACTACTTACTGTAGGGGCCTAGGGAATGAGACTCCTTTACTGTGGAGGAGGGGACGGGGATAGGTGAAAGGGTACAAAGACCGAACCGATCTAACGCGGTAGCCTCCTATTTCCTCAGCCACAGTGACTGGTTGAGTCTGGTTGTATGAACTTCGGTTAAATCGACCCAATGAATAAATTATTATAATTACATTATTATATAGGGCTAAAGGTATCAGTACGGGCGGTCATTTGTCAGGAACGAATTTTGAAAGCGTAGTTATTTTTTTGGTGTACCTACACACTTGTTTAAATTTTAAGAACAGGAATTTGTAAACGAGGAAAAGAATTTAAAAAAAATATTTAAGTTTTTCATAAAAGATAAAACTTTAATAACGTAAGTAACTTGTTATCATTTAATTTTAGTTAAAATTCTAATTATCTTATAACTGGAAACCGGAACTTGTGTACCAAAATTAGTAAGCAAGCGTATAAAATCTATAAACGCTGTAAAAATTGTGACACTCGGAATTACTTGTCATTATTTCTACTGTTCCCGTTAATCCCGTTCCCATTCAGAGGCATGATCCTTTGCTTGAACAATGTGAACGTAAGGTTTAATGGGTGCAAAACACATACAAGCATCGTCATTTGATTGGATACAACTATAATTACTACACAGGTAGTAGGTACATGACCATCGCGGCGCATAACGAGTTGGCAGTTTACAAGTTGGCGAAATTAATTAGCACTTCGTACCTAATCAATAAATGAATTTAAAATAGACCCAAAATTAGTAAAATTATTATGAAATTATTTCATTGATAGAAAATTTTATGTAAATATTAACTCATTTGTATCTGAAGAATTTAATCTTAACCACTGCCTACCTCTGTATTTTTCTGTGTTTCGTGTTTTGGTGTATTTCATCAAGTTAAGAATAATTTCTCAGTACTCTTTAGCCCTTGATTTTTCAGTTTCGGGCGGGGAACTTTGAGTTTTAAATTCACCTTTAATTTCCCTTTCCCTTGCCTTCACTGCATTCAGCATTCACATTCCTTTCAGTTTTTTCTGATAATTAATTATTCAAAAGCAATTTTACCTTTACAATTAAAGTCCTGTCACCGGATTATTCATTATCACGTCGCTGGTCATTCCAAAAAAATCAACCTGGCCCCTATTGCATAAAACTTACAAGGGCTCACAAGTTTACAAGTTTACAAACTTGTAATCACAAGTGGGCCGATTTGGTTGCATATAAAAATGGTGATATTGTGAAGTTACAAGTACTTGTAGTTGTAATTACAAGTAAAATTACAAACTTGTGTTGCATAAACTTCTAAAAAATTTACACATTTGTAAAATTGTAAAATATTTTCTACACATGCCCCGACCAATGTAAATTTTCATTTCAATGGAAAACGGAGAGCAAAAACAAACAATTCGAGTCTTTTTTTCATACATTTTATTTTTAAAACATAAAACGCGAGTTCAAAATTATACATAAACGTGTATAACAAGTGTATTTACGTAAATATTAAAGTGCATTATTAATTTTAAAAAATGTACGACACGTCAAGCTCGGAAGAAGTAAAAGAAGCAGTACAATACCATGTCCGAAGACGTCGTACATTTCGCCCAAGAATAAATTTTGAAATAGTGGACCCATTCGCATTTAAGGAAAAGTTTCGAATTAATTCTGACACCTTTGAATTAATTGTAGAAAAAATTGGACGATACTTACAGCATCCAACAAAAAGAAACTACTCACTAAGTCCTGTAGAACAACTCAAAATTGCACTGCATTGGATGGGGAATGGGTCACAGTATCACGGGGTGGGGGATATGCATGGTGTCCACAAATCATCAGTTCAGCGGAGTCTTTCCCGAGTGTCCGATGCAATATTGGAACATTTATTTGGGGAAGAAGTTCGATGGCCTGCAGACAGTAGCATGATTCCCTCAAAGTTTTTTAGAATGGCTGGGTTTCCTAGAGTTGGTGGATGTGTCGACGGTAGTCTCATCCCAATAGACGGCCCTACTCAAAATGAACCAGCTTTTGTGGACCGTCACGGCAACCACAGCATTAATACCCTTGTTGTCTCCGGCCCACAATTGGAATTACTCTACGCTAATGCGATGTGGCCTGGATCGGTACACGATGCACGAGTTCTTCGAAAAAGTTCCTTAGACCATGCTTGGGCGAGGGCTGGCGCCCATTTCCGAATGCAGTTTTATTAGGAAATAGCGGATATCCTCTTAAAGAGTGGCTTCTAACTCCAGTTTGGAATAAAGAACCATCAGACGGGGTTTGAAGATTTATGCGAAGGCACAAATGCACACGGTCAGTTGTTGATCGCTCACTGGGATGTCTTAAAGAAACATTTCCTTTAAATCATCTCTGATTGGCATCCGAGTTTGCAGCTAGAGTATTTCTTACCGCGACTGAAATTTACAACATCAAAAACAGATTGCACCGACCTAACGATGACAATTTGGCATACAAAGATGGTAAAATAAATTAAAATTGCTAAATATATGAATTACATTTTATAGCTTGAATCAATTCTTTAAATGCGTGAAATAATAAGTATGCAATATATTGCTTCAATAATAAAGACATCTACGCCGAAGCAATACAGGAGATGGATGAAGATGCTCCAGCGTCAGCCCGAGCAGTATTGCAAGATTTCATTTATTCGTTTGAAAACGAGTAAATATTGTTAATTACTTTGTATTTTATTTGTACTATTATAAATTAGTTACCTGTTCCACAGTAATTATTAATCATTCAGTAAAAATTCTTTAAAAAATGTAAACTATTTAAGTACCAGTCACATGATTAGTTACAGAAAACGCTTAAAAATAATACAATAAATAGAATTCCTTGTGGAGTTATCGCCACATTAACTTAGTTTAAATTGATAGTTTAGACATGCTCTTCTTCACCATTGTCAGAAGTGGGTGAAGACACTTCCACTTTATATTCATCTTCCAGGAACTTTATCGACGCTTTAAATTGAGAAAGTCCGATTGATTTTTCTGTGTTTATAATGTCCAGCATTTTTTATTATTATCAAGCTTTAGGGCCTCAATTTGCAGTTTAATTTTAGAGCACTTTAGTTCCTCAACATCATCACAGTCAATTACAGATGCTAAACGTCTCCTTTTATGAGAAAGCGCTTTTCTTGAGCGCGCCGGTTGGTTAGATGCAGATACCGTAGCTGGAGTTGTCGAATCATCCTCTGCATTCAAATCAAGCTCCGATAAATTCGAATATTGATCATCCTCATGAATTATTGGTCGAACAGGTACTACTGAGTCTGATCCTGATGACTGCGGCACCCCAGAAATTCCAACTAATCCTAAAGAATCGGGGCCAATGATATCCAAAATAATTAAATCGGTTTTACTGAATAGTATACTTGCCCCTCCCTTCCCTTCCGTCTTGTTTTTCTTATTACGTTTTGTCTGCAATAAATCAGTCAATATGTTATTACATTAAGTATGTACGTAATAAGTTAGACATTAGACAAGTTTGGTTTGACCGGCACCGGTAACGACTAGTTTTAAATTTAGATTTTAAAGAGCGACTGACAACTGACATGACCTAAACCGCACAGTCATTTGTCCTAATAAAATTATTACTCATGATATTTATTGGTTAAAGATTCACTTAAATTAACTTACGACAGTTGCTCTACGCCAATTTGTGTATGTTGTGTCGCGAAGGTCCTTCCAAGATTTATTAAGCTGAAGGATTCCCAAAGCATGAGCAGATTCGGCTATAGTTTTCCATTCGCGCTCCTTATCTTGTGCTGTGATGCTATCGGAGAATTTCCCAAACAAAATCTCTTTTTTGTTTCTGATCATTGTCAAAATGGGCACTTTTGCCATAATTTATTTCTGGCTAATGCAGTTAATAATTTAGTTCAGAATTTGAAAGTTGATGAATTTACAAAATGCAAGATAATAGTAGCCTCGTCTGCAGTTTCAATTCAGATATTATTTCAATTTCCTGAAGATTTGAATTCCCGCCCTACAAGTTTCTATGACAAGTTACAAGTACTTGTGACTTGTGAGAAAAATCATTGAAATGTTTATGCAACCAAATTTACTTGTACTTGTAAAATGTAACTTGTAAATTGTAACTTGTAATTGTGAACTTGTAAATGTTTATGCAACAGGGCCCTGAGTGCAACTCAAAGTCACAAGTAGAGTAAGTAAGTAACACAATTTAAAAAAAAATCACCGCTACGCTACGTCATGAATACGCAAATGGCAAAACATTTGTTAATCAGTTAGTCTCACCAACAACAACCCAGTTAATTTGAGTTTGATTCTTTACTGCTCTGGAACATACAGTTAGCAGCGGTATGACTTTAGACTGTAAAATTAAATTATTTTCGCTCACTTGAAGTTTTCAAAATTTTGAAATATGCTGCGCCATTAAATTAGTTTATAGTTTGTAGTTTAAAGTCACTTTATATTTCTTAGGGCATAAAGGCAGTGGTCGTGGTCTGTATGAAAAAGACTATAGCATAAGCAGTAAGCTGGGAGTTAATTATAAAAAGATATTAGCAGTAGAGGCAATATTGTAATAAATATGAAATAACACTAAAATAAATCACTGAAACAAGTACATACATTTATTGTGATTGTGGATAGCGATAGGTGGAAGAAACGACATTTAAACAAGACATAAATTGCGAAGATTTTTTGGAAACAGAAACTGTGTCAGTATTTTAAAGGTTAACGCAGCAGCATAAGGAACACAATTATTTACCTAAGTGATGTAATTAATTGGTTGTTGGTGCATACCCTAATAAAAGTCATCATTCCCGTAATCGATGATAAACCATATGTTGTAACTCCAGCATTTTTAGTACTAAAATAGTTTAGTCAAATGAATCTGCCACTTTGTGTCTACTGCCAATTATTGTTTAAACATCATTTACTGCTAATAGCCTGATCGAGAAAAAAACCTGCTTATTGCCCCCCCCCCCCCTCGTACTACCAATAGACCGCTGCATCCCAGTTTTTAATATTATATTATTAAATATTTACGGTTTTGCCTTGTGGCCAGCGAATAATGTATTTTATTCTTAATAATGTTGTTTAATGCCCGGGCTAGCCTAGAATTCACACCAGTGGTCAATTAAAAATTGCTTCCTTGATGCAATTTTGATCGAATAATTGGGATCAATAATTATTTTGGAATCTCGTGTCTGAGGAGGAGCAATCTAATTAAAAGTTACTTTGTTGTATTTCAGTTTGCAATCTGACCACAAAATGAGTCAAAACTCTGTTTCAAAACGTATGGGAATTGAAGCTAATTTAGGTGTCAATGAAAATAAAAACGATAATAACATCGCCGGCTCATCATGGGTCACATCCGAGTTACCATTTTATCAAGATGATGTTGGTACTTTCATTGATGTATTCACAGAAGACGTGAGTGCCGTAAAGGCTTAAAATATACAATTTAGTATTTAAAGTTACGTAATTAAATAAATGGAATATTAAAAGTTTAAAATATTAAAGAGGCAAATAATTGCTGTGTTCAGATCCTGCCAGTGATATTGGACAACCAGCCGATTCTGACTGCAAAAGATCTACTGAGTTTTCGCCTGGTGAATCGGCGTTGGCGAGATGCAGCCACATCGGTCCTTCTTAAACGAAATATGTGTAGAATAGCTCTGGACTGCAATGCATTTATTTTTGACAAGAAGGGCAACCTAGTTAGTCGCGGTAATAATCCACAAATGGGGTTAAATAGATGTATCTCGAGATTTTGCAATTTTCACCAACCACGAAGTTTTGTGGCAGATCTGTCTCAACTAATCTCTTCATCTCCAAAATTCCCATCCACCAGCATCCGCTTAAACACGCAGGGTTCAAGTGGGCACGAATCTGTCAAGTATGACATAACGACATGTAACGACTCTCATGGCCAAGATGAATATTGTCCCCAAAAAGATTTACTTCACTTTTTTTCAATTTATGGCAAGAAAATCAAAGAGTTTTTGCTAGAGAGTGAAATCTCCGAAAAATCTATGCAAGATTTGCTATACGTCCACATGCCGCATTTAATTTGCTTGAATCTGTCAAAATTTGTGATATATGGCTTGTTTGGTGCCGGCGGAGACTGGGCGGCAAGTGAAAATCCAGTTTGTCTCCCTGCGCCTTTGACATTGGAGCTACAGGAGATTGTTTTTGTTCGGAGTGTTAGAATCGCCCCAGTCACATACAATTTTATGAAGAACCTTGTTCAAGTTTCGCCAAACTTAAGGTGTATCAAAAATGTTGATGTAGGATCACTCGGAGTTTTGCTTCAAGTAGGAAAATCCCATCTTGTTCATGATTTAAGCTTTACTTCCGAAGTCGATATGTCAACATTTCTGGAATTTTCAAAACTTTTGGCGGATACTATTTGGAAGAAGACGCTTCCAAGTTTTAATTTAAGCAAGTTGTCTGTACATCTTGATTTTATAGTTACAGTTACCTTACCGAATATGATTCTGTGGTAAAGGTACTCAATGTAATTTTGAGTGCATGCAATAATTCGTTAAAAATTCTCGACCTTGAAATTCACCAATCTTGTCGCACCAATATCAATATCATCATTCCGCCGCTTCCTCGTTTAGAATGTCTCGAGTTATTCAGCTGGAACCCAACAGATCCCTTGGTTCAAATTCACTTCTCAGATGTCATTCGGTCGGTCATCGAAGCTGGAGAAGTAATTGGGGATGAACCAGTTTATGCCTTTGATGCGCTTAAGTTGGCAAAGCAAGAGAACCAAAGAATTCCACCTCATTTTTTTCCACGTCTCCGTGAAGTTAACTTAGATTTGAAGAAAATGGGAGATAATCCTCGAAAACTCGTGCATTTTTTTTCGTTAGAGCATTTTGGGGGGCCAGACAAAGACACGAAAATCCCCGGTGATACTCTTCCAACTGTCACAACTTTAAAATTAAACAATTTTCCTTTGTACGCAAGCAATATGTCAACATTATTCCCAAATGTTACAGATTTGAAGATAGAATTCAAGTCGCCAGAAAGACTTCTAAATTCGGTGTGGACAACATTTCCAAAACTACGAAGATTTGAAATAGGTATTTCAAATAATAACATGTTGCACACACACGTAGTTGACAGCTTTTTTACGGGGATTTCCTGGGAATGGTGCAAGAAACTAAAACATAATTTACCATCTAATACCAAATTAGATTTCGATCATGCGCAAGTTTTTGACCGTACCGTGCCATACATGGGTGACTGTGAGAGTAAGTTTATTTTCTATCGATTACTTTGTTTAAAGCTTGCAGTTAAAATGTACAGGTTAAAAAATGCAGAAAATAAACCTAATTAGGAACAAAAATGTGTTCGTATTACAGATTTGGAGGAACTTATTATCAAATTTGGTGGAGGCGGCTGGAAAATTGCCTCAAAAGTAACTGGTGTCTTTGGATTCCAAAAAGTAATTCTTAGAGCAAAAATCATATTTTCTTTTGAGGATTTATGGCTGAACGCAGATGAAATTGAAGGTACTTCCTTATTACTAATATTAATTGTGTAATTATTGGTTGGTTCCATAAAAAATAATGTATTTTAGAACTAAAAGGAAATATTTCATTCTGAAATGACAAGTACTATGTAAATTTTTTTTATAGAAACAAAACAAGAAGTGAAGCTGGTTTTTCCTTACGTTGCGTTCAAGTTCGCATCAAGTAATTTTCAAGAGTAACATTTCATCAGTTAGACCGTATTAGTTCCAGATACTAAAAGCGAAGAACTGATAGCTAATATACATATTCTATTTGCACACTGTATTAAGGGCTTTAAGGTGCGAACAAAGTTCCTATCGGCTGACACCTTACAACTTATTATAGTTGCACCAAACAAAAAAGAAAACGATGAAATGAAAAATGTTGCTATGCCGTTGTGTCAAAACAAATAAATTATACTTTTGATTCTTTTCGTAGCAAAATGTTCTTTAAACTGCTATTTTTTTCCGAATTTCCAAGAAACTAAAACAACTTGATTTCATTTAATGTTTTTCACGTACACTCATATAATTTCCATGGAAAAGGGGATGTGGTTTATGTCGATCCAACTCAATTAAAAATATCTAGTATTAGTCAGGTACGTGGTAGGAATAACAAAAATTTAATTCGTGACTTAGGTTTATTTATACACATTCATTGTACAGTAGATGGGTATTCTGTAATGCTAACTATATGTTAACTACTCAATTACAAAACGAAATAATTTTGGATTTCTTGTCAATTAGTTTGTAGAAATTTAATGCAACATTAAATTTAAAGTGTAAATCAATGAAACCCATAGGCTAATTCCAAATTTTTATTTCGTGACAGAATTAACAAAATAGTCAGCTCAAGATTTTTCCAGATTTTGACCAAATGCATGCTACTTAGAGTTTTACGGTTTCGTACCCTCTACAATTTATTGCTTAATAGTTAATAATTTGGCAAACATTGATAATTTGGATACAAATTAATACATACAGGTTTTCGTTTCATTTTCGTGTATTCTGATATTTTCACATTTTTTGTAGAGAGAACATTTTAATTTTAGCTATACAATAATTAGGCTCAACTTCATTCTTTACTCCTGGTTAACTACGAAAATAGTGTATTATATACTATTATTTACAGTTGACAGTAGTTATACATATTCGGTTGGACAAGGGGTTAAATCAATAGTAGCGTGATTTGTAGCCGGCCCTTTACTATGGGCTTGTTTTATCTTGGTTGAAAAATCCCTGTCGAAAATGTTAAGACTTTCGACGATTATTTTCTTCTCTTGGGGATTACGTCAAGTTGAACCTTTTTCTATTTGTGTCAAATGTCTTCAACCCGACAGCCCCCAATTTGCCACACGAAAAAAAGAATTACCGCAAAATTTACTCAAAACTTCTTTCCTTGCCTTAATATTATTTGAATCGTCCAAAACTGACGTCACATATAAGGGAGCTATCACAAATGGCGCCATTGGTTGTATACGGTGGTCAAATCGTCAAATAGTGACACGTAATGTTAAAGATAGCCATTTACGCAATGGTTAAGGACGTGACAATGGGGATGGGTGGGTTTTAAAAATCAAGAATTTCGATGGCGCCATTTGTGATAGCTCCCTAACCTACTTTTAAAATATCTTTCAAAATAAACTTATTGTGACTGTGACTGATTTATTAAAGCAGACGCCGGCCGAGGAAGTGAAATACAAGTGTTTTGATTCTAAAACACATTGTCTACCTTTTAAAACTGGTTAAAAGAACACTTCGCACTTATTTTAAATACTTGTACAAAAAAGATATTGTGTTTTTCAAAAACTTATAATAAATTACCAATTTGCGCATCGATCTTATTGAGTAATTTTTAGTTTCTCATTACTTAATATAATATTTCCTCATGTTGTAAGCCGTGATTGAAGCCATACAATTTTAACATTTTGTTGGCGAGAATTAGCTAAATTTTATTATCCTTAAGTTTTTTAAAAAGGTAATTAATTCAACTGTAATAAATACGCATGAGTTTTTTTTTTGAAAGAACAACATTTACATGTTTAATGCGTCTGAATCAGTGAGATATTATTACGCCTTAAAATTTATTAAATTACGAGTTTATAAAATGTGCGCAATATTCCATTTACCGTATTTCCTCTAATGGTGCGACCCGCACGTACTATTTAAAATCGAGCTCCAACCCCCAGCGTGCTATTGCAGGCCCGCACAATAATAGAGACTCGCGTACTATTTAAACTAAAAATATCAGCCCTAAATTCAGTTCCAAATTATTAATTTAGATAGAAAATTGAAAAGTGTGACATCAAAGTGTGTATAGCTGGAGAAAGCAATGTCACAAGCTATATGATGAGCTGAGCGAATTAAAACATAAGTAATCTTATCCTCTAATAATTTGCATCTAATTTTTTTATTAAAATGTTTTGAATTCTATCATTTAGAGTATGTATCACAATACAAAAAATTGCTGTAAATACATTAGCTAGATAGTTTTAACTTGTTTACAGCAACGAAAGCACATATAAAAGCAAAACTAATAGCAATAGTATTTTTTGCTTTGCATGTCACATGTCAGCCGCAATAATACGGTAGTTGTAAGTTTAAGCAGACACTGACGATGAGCTGACTGACATGGGAACCTACCTTGCTTGAACACATGGATTCCAATGAATTCTATCATAACGTCTTCTTCTTCTACTGTGACAAGTAACTACTGCTTGTATAGTCGTTCGGTTGCAGAATCTCTTATATCCATTTTATTCGAATTTGAATTTTTGAAATTTTCTTAAAATAAAAACTCAAGAAAATTCAGTCGGAATAACAGTGGAAAATTTTAGTAAGGACAAGGTCCCCCCTTCCTTACTTTTGTAAAAACGAAAAAATTATAACTTTCAGTAAATGTAGTGTTTAATTTATGTTTGCTAATAATTACCACCTTTTTGCAACGGAACATAACAAAACAACTTAAACTTCAATAGGATCGTCCATAAATGATGTCATAGAATCGCATGCTTATGAAACGTGCAAATTGCTCTAATTGTATCATATTCTAAAACGCAAAACGTTCTAAATAGATGCATTTTTGGTATGGAAACTGCAATTAGAAAAAAAAATTAGACGACCCTATTGAAGTTCAAGTTGTTTTGTTATGTTTCGTTGCAAAAAGGTGGTAATTATTAGCAAACATAAATTAAACACTACATTTACTGAAAGTTATAATTTTTTTGTTTTTACAAAAGTAAGGAAGGGGGGACCCTGTCCTCACTAAAATGTTCCACTGTTATTCCGAACGAATTTTCTTGAGTTTTTATTTCAAGAAAATTTCAAAAATTCAAATTCGAATAAAATAGAGATAAGAGATTTGGCAACCAAACGACTATACAAGCAGTAGTTACTAGCACAGATATAGAATACCTAGATGCCCTACTGTAATCTCTTTGCATGTGTTTTTTAAGCGTCACTATGGATGAACTTATAGGTAACACTTTATCATAGCACCAAAAGTTCTGAGTAGTGGCGACATCAGCATTTTAACCTCTGAACTGCGTGTTTTCAAATTTGCCTCCTCAATTGCCTCTGCCAAGTATTTCTAAGGATGGAAACCATCCATCGATATCCTTGCAACTGCAACTTACGGCTAATCGAATATTACCAACCGTAGACTCTCGTAGCTAGTGCAAGTCTTAACTTGCACATCTGAGAGACACCTAGTTATACGGAAGCGAGCTGCAGCCTTGATGCTAAGCACACCAAAAATGCAGACGGCGCTTTGCCCCTGGCTGCCTTCCTTTTTCCCGGGGAGTAGTGTCTCTAGTTCTATATACCTCTGTGGTTACTAGTCACAGTAGAAGACGTTATGATAGAATTCATTTGAATCCATGGGTTCAAGCAAGGTAGGTTCCAATGTGAGCTTGGTTATTTGTCTTTAGTAGCGAAAGAGATTATTTTCAGTTTTCATAAAAATGAGAATCGGATTTGTAACTACGGGGCAAACGCACAAAATAGACGTTTCATAGCACATAACGTTATGTATAATCACATTGCTATTATGTAAGAAAAGAAGTTAATTAAACTATAATTATAATGGGTGACTGTGACGGTAGAAATTGTATTACGAAATTGCAACTTGGAATTGTGGTTCAAGAAACAGCAACAATGCATCTGACGATGAGTAATGTTTACAATTTAGTGGTTGTGACATGTAGTGTATTTTACATTTTGAATTCTCAGTTAGCACTGGTACTGGTCTATTGGTGTAACTGGTGCAACGTGCAACTAGTTACAGCTAGTGACAAAGTGAATGGTGTTGGTGATATTGGTGTCTGGTTAGAAAGTTTTTTTTCTCAGTGCTCTTCAGCCCTTGATTTTTCAGTTCTTGGCGGGGAACTTTGATTTTCAAAGCCTTTTCATTTTCCCTTTATTTTCTCTTCACTACATACCTTTCAGTTTTATTTTTGATAGTCAATAATTCAAAAGTAATTTCATCTTCACAATTAGTGGACTGTCACCGGTAATTCATTATCACGTCGCTGGACAACGCAACCAAATTAACCTAAAGTTCACTGCAAACTGCAACTGAAAGTCACAAGTCACAAGTTACAGTAAGTAACACAAGTTTTTAAAAATAAATCACCTAGTTACCATACGTCATATTATGTAGTTACTACTAATAATAATTATTACTATGTAAAATATTTTTTAGTTAGTCCCAACAACCCAGTTAGTTTGAGTTAGATTCTTTACTGCTCTAGAGCATACGGTTAGGGTTAGCAGCGGTATAAATATTAACTTTAAAGTTTAATTACAAATTTATTTTCGCTCACTTGAAGTTTTTGAAATTTTAAAATATGCTGCGTCACTAAATTAATTTATACTTTTTTTATATACAAACGGCATAAATGTAATGGCCAGTATGAAAAAGACTATCAACTATGGGCAGTATAAGCTGGTAGTTAATTATAAAAAGACATATATATAACCCGGACCAGAGGAACCCAACAAAGTTCTTTAGACCTTATAATATCTAAGAGTCATATTGTATCAAGCATGGAATCTTTGCCCCCGCTTGGTAAGAGTGATCACGTTGTAATCAAGTGTGGTGTCCAGCTGTTATCAGAGTGTTCTGCAAGTAGTAAAAGGTTAAACTACAGTAAAGGTAATTATGAGGGCATGTGTAAAGACTTAGAGCAAGTCAATTGGGAAGAAGAATTCTCAGGAGTATCCAGTGTGAATTCGAAGTGGGAGCTTTTCAAATCAAAAGTCCTGACATGTGTAGATAGATATATTCCGTATTCAATTCTAGAGTCTTCTCCAAAAATCCCACAAAAACTTCGAAAGCTAATGCACAAAAAGAAGTGTGCCTATTTTAAATACATCAGCTCCTCTCAGTCACAAAAGTACAAGATGTGGCTGGTCTACAAGAAATTACGAAATCGTGAATCAAGCGCTAGATTAGAAAACAGAATTGCCTTGGAAAGAAAATTGTGTGAAAGTGCAAAAGTGAATCCTAAAGCTTTTTATAAATATTGTAGTGTTAAAAAGAACCGCATACCAATCCCAATGTTAATTAAATGCAGTGGTGATGTAACTAAAACATATGCTGAAGCAGCTGACACATTAGCGGAAGAGTTTGAAAGGGTATTTGTGCGCGACAGTGATAGTTTAAGTGAAGCTAGTGATAATTCTTACGCACAAAGCATGGAAGAAATATTCAGCCCTTGTCCTTTACAAATTAATTCAACATGTGTATTTAAAAAGCTGAAACTACTTAATCCTTATAAAGCCCCCGGTCCCGACGGTATTCATCCTAGAGTACTTAAAGAATGTGCTACAGTTTTGTGCGCCCCACTTTCTATAATTTTCCAAGCATCTATAGACCTTTCTGAAATTCCTCTTGATTGGAAGAGTGCGAACGTCACCTGCATCCACAAATGTGGATCAAAATGTGATCCGAAAAACTATCGACCTATCAGCTTAACATCAGTCTGTTGCAAACTCCTGGAACAATTTGTTCGTGAGAAAATATTTGCTGCCTGTACATTTGCAAAGCAACAACACGGTTTTCTACCACGAAAGTCATGTTTCACTAACCTGCTGGAGTTTTTTGAAGATGTCACAAAACTTGTGGATGAAGGAAGCACAGTGGACTGTGTTTACGTTGACTTTTCAAAAGCGTTTGATAAGATCCCTCACGAGCCGCTGCTTCGCAAGTTAAGGGAACGTCATCATCTTGATTTATATCTTGTAAAATGGCTGAGTAGTTTCCTAACAGACAGATCGTATCAAGTTGTTGTAAATGGTAATATTTCAAAGAAGATGAAAGTCATTAGTGGAGTTCCGCAAGGCACTGTACTTGGACCAATTCTGTTTTTACTTTACGTAGATGAAATGGGAGAAGTAATTCATAGCTCACTTAAACAGTACGCTGATGACTCAAAAATCTATAGAGCCCGAAAAACAGACGGCGACTTCCATGCACTTCAAGACGACATAGATAATCTAGTGAAATGGTGTAACTTGAATCACATGGAAATGAATATTGGGAAAACCCATATTGTTCATTTCAGTGTGAAGAAAAGTGAAAATCCAACATACTCCTGCAACAATGCTGAGTTGCAAAGCTCAACTTGCGAAAGAGACTTAGGAGTTTATATTGACAGCGAGCTAAAGTCTTCGCATCACTGTCAACAGGCTATAAAAAAGGCCAAATCCATGTGCTTACAAATTAAGAGAACTTTTAAACATTTAGACAAGTACGGGCTTCGTACGCTTATTGTAACATTTATTCGCCCACTGCTTGAGTACTGCAACAGTATTTGGTGCCCTATTTTAAAAAGTGACTGTGATGAGATCGAAAAGGTTCAAAAGTTAGCCACTCGTCTTCTTCCATCGCTTAAGAACTTGTCCTACGAGGAGAGGCTCAAAGAGCTTCGCCTCCTTTCGCTTGAAGACAGAAGAAAACGAGGAGACCTGATTGAAACATTCAAACTAATCAATAAGAAATATGATATTGACCCCTCTGCTTTATTTGAAATCGACATGCAGAGTCGACATGCACCGTTTTTAAAGAAGAAACCTGTGGTTACAAATGCAAGACACCACTTCTTTACGCAACGGGTAGTTACAGAATGGAATAATCTTCCAAGTGATGTGAAAAATGACAAATTAAATTTATACACAGTGAATTCATTTAAAAATAAGTTAGATAAGTTTAAAGGGTGGAGTTTTGGAAAAACTTCCGAGTGACTCAAGCTTCAGAGTGTTTAAACAGTGACAACCGGGTTAACAAGAGATGGCATCTCAAATCCTTTTGGATTCCTCCCGGGAAACATTTTTTTTATTATTATATTGGGAGTAGAGGCAAACATTGTAATAAATAGGAAATATCGCTAAATTAATTCACTGAAACAAGATCAGACAGGAATTTATTGTGGATAGGTGAACAAAGAAACGACGTTCAAACAATACACAAACTGAAGATTTTTTGGAAACATAATTATTGTGTCAGTATTTGAAATGTTAACGCAGCAGCATTTAGGAACCACAATTATCAACCCTAATGATCTAATTAATTAGCCAATACCCCAAGTCATCATCCTCGAAGTTAATGATAAACCATATTATGTAGTACGTAACTCCAACATTTTCACTACTACCATAGTTTGGTGAAATTAAACTGCCAATACGTACCACTTTGTTTTCACTGCCAATTGAATAAATAAAAGTCAATTTTAAATTTACTGCCAAATATCCTGATCAAGGACAATCCAGATTACAAGTTTTTTTGTTGTATTTCAGTTTGAACTCTGACAACAAAATGAGTCAAAACTCTGTTTCAAAACGTGTGAAAATCGACGCTAATTTAGGTGTTGATAAAAATAAAATCGATAATAGCATCGCCGGTTCATCAGGGATCACATCCGAGGTGCCCTTTTCTCAGGATGATGTTGGTACTTTCATCGATGTATTCACAGAAGACGTGAGTGCCTTAAAGGCTTAAAATAGACAATGTAGTATATAATGGTTAATAAAGATATTACATTGTTTAGATTGTTTCAACGAATCAGGTAATTAGTTACATAAATGCAATATTAAATGTTTAAAATATTAAAGAGGCTTTATGCTGTGTTCAGATCCTGCCAGAGATATTGGACAACCAACAGATTCTGACTGGCAAAGATCTGCTCAATTTCCGCCTGGTGAATCGCTGTTGGCGAGATGCAGCCACATCGGTCCTCCTTAAACGAAATATGTGTAGAATAGCTTTGGGCTGCCATGCAATTATTTTTGACAAGGATGGAAACCCAGTTTCTCACGTTAATAAACCAGGAATGGGGTTAAACGCATGTTTCTCGAGATTTTGCAATTTTCACCAACCTCTAAGTTTTGTGGCAGATCTGTCTCAACTAATCTCTTCATCTCCAAAATTCCCATCCACCAGCATCCGCTTGAAAATGCAGGGCCCAAGTTGGCACAAATCTGTCAAGTATGACATTACGACTTGTTACGACTCTCATGGCCAGGATGAACATTGTCCCCAAGAAGATCTACTTCACTTTTTTTCAATTTATGGGAAGACAATCAAAGAGCTTTTTCTGGAGAGTGACCTCTCAGAAAAATCCGTTCAAGATTTGCTATACGTCCACATGCCGCATTTAATTTGCTTGAATCTGTCAAATTTTAAGAACTACGACGGGCATGGTGGAGGCGCAGACTGGGCGGCAAGTGAAAATCCAGTTTGTCTCCCTGCGCCTTCGACATTGGAGCTACAGGAGATTGTTTTTGTACGGGATGCTAGAACTGCCCCAGTCACATACAATTTTGTGAAGAACCTTGTTCAAGTTTCACCAAACTTAAGGTGTATCAAAAATGTTGACGTACGATCACTCGGTGTTTTGCTTCAAGTAGGAAAATGCCATCTTGTTCATGATTTATTCTTTACTCACATATTCGACCAAATGTCAACAATTCTGGAATTTTCTCAACTTTTGGCGGATACTATTACAAAGAAGACGCTACCAAGCTTTAAATTAAGCAAGTTATCGGCAATGCTTTTTTTAAACGATACCGAATATGATTCTGTGGTTAACGTACTCAATATAATTTTGAGTGCATGTAAGAGTTCGTTAAGAATTCTCAACCTCCACATTCTCCAATCTTGTCGCGTCAATATCATTATTCCCCCGCTTCCTCGTTTAGAATGTCTCGATTTAGTCAGTTGGAAACAAACAGATCCTTTGGTTCAAATTTATTTCTCAGATGTCATCCGGTCGGTCATCGAAGCTAAACGAGTAACTGGGAATGAACCAGTTTATGACTTTGATGCGCTCAAGTTGCCAAATAACGTGAACAAAAAAATTCCATCCCATTTTTTTCCACGTCTCCGTCAAGTTAACTTAGATTTGAAGAAAATGGGAGATAATCCTCGGAAACTCGTGCATTTTTTTCGTTGGAGCATTTTGGGGGGCCAGACAAAGACACGAAAATCCCCGGTGATACTCTTCCAACTGTCACAACTTTGAAATTAAACAATTTTCCTCTGTATGCAAGCAATATGTCAACATTATTCCCAAATGTTACACATTTAAAGATACAATTCAAGTCGCCAGAAAGACTTGTAAATTCGGTGTGGACAACGTTCCCGAATCTGCGAAGATTGGAAATAGGTATTGCACAGAATCTTACGTGTCACACACACGTAGTTGACAGCTTTTTTACGGGGATTTCTGCAGAATTGTGCGCGAAATTAGAACAGAATTTAGCATCTACCAAATTAGATTTGGATCATGTGCAAGTTTTTGAGCGTACTATGTCATACATTGGTGACTGTGAGAGTAAGTTTATTTTCTAATAATTACTTTTTTTGTGAAGCTTGCAGTTAACGGGTTCAAGAATGCAACTCTTAAAACAAACCTATTTAAGAAACATAATGTGTCTGTATTACAGATTTGAAGGAACTCACTATCAAAGTTGATCGAGACTGCTGGAAAATTGGCTCAAAAGTTACTAGTGTCTTTGGATTCCAAAAAGTAATTCACAGAGCAAAAATCATATTTTCTTTTGGGGAGTATTGGTTGAAGGCAGAGGAAATCCAAGGTACTTGCTTATAACTAAGAATAGAAGTGTAATTTGTGGTTTGTTTTATGGAAAATCATTCATTTTAGTACTACCAATACGAAAAAATTGTTTACTAATAAAATTACCAGTAGGTACTTATGTAACTTTTTTTCAGAAACAAAACAAAAAGTGAGGCTGGTTTTTCCCTACGTTGCGTTTAAGTTTGCAACACGTAATTAAGAGTCACTTCGTCAGTTGGAACTGGATATTTCTAGATTCTAGAAGCGAAGAACTGATGGATAATATACACATTCCATAAACCTAAACCTAAATAGTAGCCATGGAAAAGGTGATTTCGCTTGTTCGTCTAACTAAATTAACAATGTCTAATATCACTTAGGTACTGGGCCTGAATAAAAATGTTTAAATTCGTAATTTAGGTACTGTTTTTTACACATTGCACATACATTGGTTGGTCATTCTGTGATTTAGGAAGTGTGTACAAGAGATTTTGGAATTTATTTTCTAATTAATTGTGAAACCTAACATTCAAAATTTATAGCTGATGTATAACGGGTTTACGCATAAATGATAAACGCTTTTCTAATTATAAGATAATTACGTTTAAATTGTGTAGACTATATTGGAATATTTAAGAGTAAAATTAGCTCATTCAGCATTTTTATAATTATTAGTTTCAAAAAACAAAATGCATGTTAAAATGTTTTGATTTCCAATAAAAACATAAACTAATAATTAAAATACGCTCTTGGTACGTCCATGACTACTGGGAGAGTTTACGTTGTGCCTAGTGTGTTGTAGCATAGGAGTGTTTTGGGGTCGGTGGGGTGAGTTTGGGTGTTGGGAGTGAGAAAGACCGATTCTGGGAAGGTGTCCGGGAAGGTATATGGGAAGGAACGGGAAAAGATATTATGGGCAGATATGGAAGGAATGAAAACGGGAACGAACGGGAAGATATGATGGGAACGAGAGGACAGATATAATGAGATGCATTGGGTGACATGGACCGGCATTGTGTGCAGTCATTAATGCAATATAATAATTAATTCATCCATGTACGTAGGTAGGTAGGTATTTACATAGGTAGCTCCCTATGAATGGGGATTTGCCTTGTGTTGTATGCTAGTTATAGGAATATATGTGAAATAAACCAGGAGAAATGCAAATAAAGTCATTTAATTAAAGTATTTACATATTTACATTTTATTTTTTTTTGAAATTTTCTTGCTACACCGACACAATTTACATTGATATTTACATAATGGTTTTCAGTATTCTGAATTAAACTTAAGTTAAATATTTACACATATGTACATCTTACAATACATCCGTTTTAAAATTAATTTATATTTTTTAAAATTTGTATTTATAGTATAATATTAAGCTAATATTAAATACATAGTGCTACTTATAATTAAACTAAAAACTATAGTTGCTCACACAAGCTTACACATACTTTAATTTTGTTTTTTAACTGAAATTAATATTTACAAAGTTTGTTTTTACAATATTTACATATTTACAAGTTTTTTTTTCACGTTCATGTTGCAAACCAAGTTATGTCTTACGTAAATCAACATGGCCAAAGGGCAAACTATAATTACAATTAGTTGGATCTGGAAATACTCGAGATAAATCCAAAGAGTTGAATGCCAATCTATTAAAGTTTACAATGTACAAGTTATGGTCCTTAGACCTTACAGAATTCACATTTATCTTACAAGGTTTGTTTGTTTCCAACATTATTTTATACTTGTTGTGTTTACACTGCCTCATTGCAACTGCTGAAATTCCCGCACACTTTTGTTGTTGAGTGTCGTTTAAGTACAATGAACTATACATTTTTGGTTTTAAAATAATTAGTTCTTTCAAGTCTAAGCTTTGTATTCTTAACTTTCCGCTTTTGTCTTTATTTAGACTGTGTAAGCCTGGGTACTGGTGCTCATACATTTTAAAGAACTCATGGTCGCGAGGAATTTTGCTAAAATCAAACTCTATCTTTGCTTTAAAGATATCGTCCCAAAATGTATTTAGCTCGTCAATTGTGTGCATTTCATATCCGTCGGTATCACTGTAATCCAGATGTGCCTTGTCATGGAATATCTCACAAAGACGATCCCATTTTTTATAGAACAACACTTTTGCAGTATCTAAAATAGCGACTCCAGTTAATGGCGAGTTAGTAACGCGGTATGTTTTCAATTCTTCTGTGAATATGCTGAGATCTTCTGACAATCCCTCAAAGTCTTTGCAACGAGGTGATGCTAATGACTTTTCAGCTTCTGCTGCACTTGTACAAATATGAGCATTAACAAATTCCAAGATATTTGTAATTGTTTTTCCGTAAATTACATTGTTATTTTTTTTAAGTGCTTTGTTTTCGAATTCTGTTTTGGCTGCTTTGCGTTTTTCTAAGTTAACATCAATGTATGGTTTAAAACAGCGTTGTTGTTTAAATCTTACGCCACAATGAACTTTTAATAAAACTAATCCCTTAGACAAGTAATACTGCATAGCTTTAAAATGCACTGTATACTTGTACTTGTTATGAAGAGTTAACATCAATCGGGGGCGGGATACTTGCCGCTGCAAACTGTCAGTTGTAGTTTTATTCGGGCACATGATGGTAGCAACGTCCTGCAGATTTAATGTTCGCTTTTCCATTGCAAGAGGCAGGTTTTCGTCTCGTTTGTGTAAATGTGCAGGGTATTCCAAATCAACTACTAGTATATATCCAAAGCTACCCTCTTCGTTGCCAAAGTTAGAATCAGCCCAGTTGATATGTTGCAGGTCTTTGGCTTCCATGTACTCATAATCCGACACTGGCATTAGCTGTTTTAAGCAATATGCATACAAACTGTTGATGTCTAGTGACAGCAATTGCTTGCGAGGTTTTGACTCGTCAAATCCTTCTGGACATCGCTCATGGTTGGCAACTACATGCTTCTGAGTGAAAATACACTGACCGCCGCGTATTCCGTTTGTCGCAATGTCTAATATTCTTTGATCTCTTATGTAATCAATTTCGGCATTCGTAAACTTCAGAAAACACCTTCAAGAGAAGCTGGGCAGCGTCATGGAGTAAGTTGGGTCTAGTTGGTAGTTTTGAAGTCCAAGCTTTCTAAAGTTTTGCCATACTTCAGCAAGTAAAATTGTTTCTATCATACACGAAACCCTTGTATAATCGCGCAATGTTGTAAGTTCGAATTGAGTACACACTTTAAGCACAAGTTTCCATTCTGTTTCAGAAATTGGCTCGTCGTCTAGTATTGATCGCTGAAATTCTTCTCTTAAAATAAGTTTCTTTGAAAATGCAGAACGATTGTTTAGTGCCTTGAACGGAAAGCACAGGGGCGTCTGTAACAGTTTAATACAGTTTTCTTTATACTTCTTAGCTTCTGGGTTTGTTAATTTCATTTTACTTGAGGGAGCAAAATGCGACACACACTGTGACACAAGTTTTAGATCTTGTTTGTTTTGCGATTTTAAAGATTCAACCAAATCTGTTAAACATGTGTCCATAAATAAACTCGAATCGATGAAACGAACTTTAACTTTTGAGTTGAATTTTTTTCCAGTATACTGTTCTCCAGTATTCTTGTCTTGTGGGTATTGGAGATGAAGATCTGGTAGCCAAGTATCCTTTGAAGTTATTGTTATAGATTTTATATCACTGGCGGATTTTGCAATAACTTTGACATCCTTAGCTTTAAAGTTATTTGTTTTCATTGCACTTATTAATAGGTGGTAGTCAATTGTTCCTCCACAGTGCGAAATTATGGGTATTTCAAACTTGTACTTTATTTGTAGATTACATCTGCTGCATGCTGCAAACTCAAAGTTACCTTGGTGGTGGTTATGATGAAAATTTTTAAATATTTTCCTATTGTTGTCAAATTCACGTTTGCACATGTGACAATGTGATGCTTCATTGAATTGTTTTTTTTCTTCTTCTGATGGCTGTACAAAGTTGTTGGTGTTTCTTATTTTAGACAATAACTTTTTTGCCCACGTAAATATTCTTTTAAAGAAATGATTCATTAAATTTAGACCATCAAAATACTCGACTGCTATAACTTTATCGAAGTGTTTCATTTGACTTATAACAACAAACGAATATGCTGCTGGAAGAATTTCGTTTGAAATCTTGATATTGTGTGTTACAGATTTCGTATCTTCAGTAGGATTTAAGAATGTTGAAAATTTATAAACAATGACGTACGGGTAGGGAAGGGTTTGCCACAGTTTGGAAAACTTGATTCGTTCGTGTGATTCTGGAAACACAATGTTTTTAGTTACAAGAGTTTGGCAGTTTTCTAGATGTTGATCTAAATTCTTTTCTGAATTAAACGATCTGAAACACAGTTGGCAATAAAATTGCTTGGTATTATGCCCATTACGCAGAAATTTGTTTATGTCAATAATCAACACAAGATGATAAGCTTTGTTCTTTTCATTTGCAGAGTCGTTTTGGATGAGAAATAAATTACACTTTTCACTAATGTCATTATTCTGGCATCTTCTTATTTGGATAATTTGATCTTCTCGGTGGCTCCAAATGTTGATTCCAAGATTATTTTTTATTTCAAATTTTTTTAATCCAGAAAGGTCATTTATTTGCAGAGGAAATTTAACATCAGTAAAATCAAATCTTGAAAAGTATGGTCGGTACTGCTCCGGGAACTCCAAGCTTTGTTTTAAATGTTTTACGTTTTGCACTTTGTTTTCCTGCTTTAGTTTGTAAATCTTAGTGTCTATTATTTCGTGTCGAAACCGATGAGCAGCAACGCAGAACTTAAAGCACTCGTTGCATTTATTTTTAATGTTCAAATATCCTTCCTTTCTGGGTTTCATTTTAGGAAACTTAATGTATCCTTTTGCTTCTGCATTTGCAAATAAGTTTAGTACACCAATCTTCACCTGAACTGATTCAATTTCGCGAAGTACCCATCCAGTTCCGTACTTGTTATAATCAGTTAGTCTTTCTACGCACTCATTTGTGCTGTTTAATACAAACTTGTCAATTTCACTTGTATTAAAAATATCGTAATTCTGACCTGTAAAGGTGGGGTTACGCACTTTTATAGTTTTTTCAGTTTCCACTTCAACTTCCAATTCCATTGTAGCTACAATTATAAGCTGAGCTTTAATACCACTATGTACACTCAGGTTTTGTGTCAGTAACTTTACAAAGGGATTATGCAATTCTGCCATTATTGTTTCAATACTTGCAAATGTTTCAATTGGCTTGTGAATGTAGATTACAATCATTCCCTTATGATATCGCGAATATTCTTGAAACACGTCCAAGTCTATTTGAGGTGAACGGCGTAGTCGTTTTCTTGCTGGTTGGATAGCTGTGCTTGTAGTTGGTCCATATGTTGCCCCCGATCGACTGGTGCCGCCCCCTACAAGATCTTGGCTGCGGTTCTCAATGTGCCCAAGTCTTTCTCCAACATGAGAGCATTGGTGGTGCTGTTTGTTTAAACAAAACAGGTTGCAATCTTCACATTGATGTACGTGTTCCACATGAGACTTATACGGTACGTGAAAGTAACACTTAAACAGACAGTAGGGAAAATAACACTTAAAGTGGTTGGGGGATGATCCAAGCACTGTGGGCAAAGGGTAATCTTCTTGCTCGTAATGCAGTTGTGCGCTGACAACTCGTGTCGTGTAGGATGGGGTAACTTGAGGGTCCATGCTGGTAAAGCAATACTTTACGTATACAGGAGGGCAATTTGAAACACCACGGTTGGGTTTCCAATACAGCAGTAGAGTCCTGCCTGGAACTGTGGGTTGTGTAGATGTATGGCTTTAAGACTTCTTAGTTTCTTGAGTTAGGTGCGTGAACTGCTGCTGCGAGTAGTGTGAGGCTGAGTCAGTTGAATACCAGTATTTATAACTGAATCTTCGAGCCGCTCTATCACGCCCACTTGTTGGTCTCCACCCACTTCTTTAGGGGGCCAGGTTCTCCCCTTTCTGAACAGCTTTATAATTTTGAATGCAAACAGGAGCAGGACCAGGATAAATGACACGTAGATAGCTGCACATGCACAAAAACAGAACACAAAAGCCATGTATTAGTATGTGTATATACATAGTGCTAGTTAAACTACTATTAGCTATACACGTTTTTACTATATAAGGTATATAAGTCAAACTTACAAGTGAGTGAACAAATTTTTTTATTCACTTACATATGTAATCAAATGTGTTGTTCACCAATGGCTTAGCTTCTGTGTGTTGAAACTTCTCGACCACGTCCATGATGATTCCATTCTGGGCATTTAGACTTTCAAGCATATACTTTAATGCTTGAAGTATAAATTTATGAAATGAATTGGATTGAATTAGAGGAAGTTGCGTAGTATTAAACTGCTGAGCTGGTTTAGTCCCGTCCATTTGGCCTTTGATATTTTCAGAGGATTTTGTGGCGTGTTTATATTGAGTATCTTCAGTCACAGGTGGCGCAGCTAACACATCAGCTGCAGCTACATTGTTGCATGCCAATGCAAGTGCCGGAAGCACAAGCAGCACTGCAACGTATATGCGTATTGAAGGCATTGTTGATGTTAAGTATTGAACGCTGTGAGTTGTTGTATGCAACTGGTGACCATTGAAAATTTGCAACTGTTTATATAAGTTTTTGCATTTTGTTCTGCAAGAATTTTTATGCACTTATATTACGCCGTTTTCGTTTAATGGGTCTTGAAATCATTTCTTCGTACTGAATCCAATCTTGTCGTTTAAGAGTTTCCTTAGAATTTCCTGTTTTATTGCCATTTTGTAAGTCTTGCAGCTGTGTATTGTCAAATTGGCTAGGAGGGGGAGGTGCAGATGCTGTATTGGGTTTATAGGCAGGTTTATTATTAGTCTGTTCTGCACGTATTTTCATAAGCTCAGCATACAGCTTTGGCTCAATTGCCTTCATAACTGTTGCCATTTTTTTTATTTGTTAAAACGTAGAACATTAGTCACAAATTATGTCAGAGAATAAAGTAGTACGACAAATTTCACTTTTGTACACCTTATAAAACACTGTAGCTAAAATTGCTTGAATAAGTTTATGATACTTGAGTAAAACTTTGCGCAGGCGTAGTATATCGTCACACGTTAATTGCCTTATTAGCGTCTTTATTTGAGTATTGTATCCTTTAAGTGGATGTTTGCAAAATTTATTCACGTTATATATAGTTTCAGCCAAGGCATATAATTGTTCAGACGTTGCACTTGTTATAAGATTTTTGTATTCCTTAGACTTGTAAAATGTTAAATTTGACAAAAACTTGTAATTTTGTTCGAAACGACAGCCACTATTGTTTGTTTGAGCCATTTTTATGGTTGAGTTGGTACGTAAATGTCAGTACCATTACACGGAAATACGTTATTTCGCACATATGTTGTAGGATTGGGGCACTTTGGATGCAAATCTAGCATTATGTAACTGTGTTGGCGTAAACTGCATGCTTTTTCGTATGCTTCTTGCAGGAACTTGGGACGTCCAGGGCTAACTTGTCTTGAAATTTGACCAATAATGCTTCTATCTCTTGGTACGTCAAACAATATCATGTATTTAGTATTCAAGCTTGTAGTTCTCAACTCTTTGGTAAACGGGTTTTGTAGAACAAGTATAACACTAAAGTCCATATGATGAGACAACTCAGTAAATATTTTCTGAACTAAGAGTCTGGCCTTTGGATTTGACTCTATAAAGTTTAAGTGGTCATCTAAAACCAATAGGCACGGGCTGTTGATATCATCTAACAATGCTTCAATGTTATTTATATCTGACACTAATGTTATTTCACTGTCCGATGCAAAATCAATGCCAGAAAACTGTTCTGGTTTTGTATGTACACTAACATATATTACTTTATTTATTTTTTCACTAATAATTTGTTTTCGGTGCTTAACAATTTCTAGACAGAGAGTACTTTTTCCTGATGAACTAGGGCCACATATCATAGCCGTAAAAGGGTGAATTAATCTAAAGTCGACAGTGGTTGCTGTTGACATTATAAAATCTAAACTGCTACTGACAAAAGTTCTTACATATACTGCTATTTATAATAAATTTGTGATACATTTTTTATAAAGTTAGGCTACACTTCTTACACAATATTACAATAATATTTAATAGTACATTATTAAACTATGGCAAAACTCTGGACACGAAACTTTAAATGTATTAGACTGTAGTTTAGGTGGTACGCTATACATATTCGGTATTACACTAGGGATCATTTCTATAAATTTCCTCACTTTTCTATCATTAACTAGTACAGAGCTTGTAAATATACTTAAAAAATCTTTATAACTAATTCCTAAAGCTCTAGAGTAGAGAAAATATATACAATACATTCCACACACTGTTGATCTGCCGCTTTGTAGCACTGTGCAGTTTTCAGCCACCATATGGTTTCCTGGCAATTGCAAATTTCGATACCGTTGAATTGGATTTCCATACGAGTCAAAATATTCGAAGCTGTCCTTTGAAGTCACCCAGTAAGAAATCCAGTGCTTCCCAGGGCTTTCCAGCTTGTCTGTATTTTGAATAATTGCAATAGGGTAAGTAATTCCATTGTTTCTTTTTTCTGCGCTGAACAAAGTTGACCGCATTTGATCTGCTGCAATTACGTAGAACTTTACTTGAGTTTCTCCAAGTAAGATTTTGAGACATTGTTGTAATTCTCCAGTGTTCATAATGTGAACGTTGTTGTTTGTTCAACATCTGTAAAGGAACAAACAGACTTGTTATAGATACATTAACATATATACTCGCAGCTAAATTGTTTTTTGTTTTTGCACAAACTTGTTTGGTACTTTACATTTTAACGGTTGATGATAACTTGTTTGTTGCGGTCAATCTCAATAATGTTTTGATATTGGCTATATAGTATAGCTGTCACTGACTTGGTTAGTGCAGTTCTAAACTTCAAACTGATTTGGACCTGTCCAGTTTTGTTCACGCTTAAAGCATTGGCTTGTGTAGGTACAAGTTCAAATGCAAATAAGACTCTTCCCTTTGTATAGTTGTTTCTATTTACCCCGTTACCAAGGCTTGGATTTGCTGCTGTTTTCTTGAGAGTGTTCAGAGCCAGCAAAAAGTTTTCTTCTCCTGATCCATCTTCTTTCTTGAATTGTAAAGGCAATGTCTTGTATTCAATTGCTTTTTGGTTCATTGAGACCGTAATTTCACTTAAATTGAAATGTTGAAAGTTGCAAAAGGATTTTGTGAGTTTTCCCAGATACGCTTCAGAATCCACAAGGCCGAACACAATAACTTGTGGTAATCTTCCATTGATACAATTATCAAGTGAATGTGAACTCACGCCGGATGGAATAACAAAGTTCTTCACTTCAGGTTCAATACACGGGTACTTAAGAGTACCATTATTAAGGTTCAGTCGATGCTTTTCAATAGCCAACGGAGATACTGTCTGTCTTTTCAAGTACAGTACAGCATTTACAATGTCCACGCGAAACGGGCAACCAGAGTACCCGGTTCTTGTTTCAGTTTCTGCATCAATGCAAAAGGCAGGGTGAGATCTTCTCATAATTATTCGGATATCAGTTTCTCCTGGTAACATTCGAGTCTGTGTGAAGAATGGCGATTCTGGCCTTCCCACCATTGTAAACGGCTTTGATTCTCTAGCAATGTTATATCGAGCCATGAAGCCGTCGTCAGTTTTAGTAAAATTATCTGGCGTTGTGTTAGGTATGTACAACTGGTCTAACATGCTGTTTTTCTTTTCAATGGGATTTGATGAGAGTTCCTTTTTCAAGTAAGAACTGATGGCGTAATGATTTGAATTATCGGATATCAACTGTCCATTTAGATAGAACTCCATGTTACTGAATAAACCATAGAACAGCATTGAACACGGAGCGACCATATCAGTAGCTGCTATCGGTTTGCCATCTGCTAGCATTACACGGCATGTGAGATCTAAATAGGATCCGTCTAAGGCGTAATACTTGCCCGGAGATTTCAGTATATCAAAAATAACGGGATTTTCGTTATCTCGCGGGCTAAGTACGGGGTAGTATGGGTAATACTCGGGGGCATCTTCAACGCTGACGTTGGTTGGAGGTAACTTGTCCAAGATAAGGTTGTTTTGAATGGACTTTTGAGAACCCTCGTAAATTGTAGATTCGTCGTAAAATCCTGGCGTGGAATCCATGGTAAGACAGAGCTGCAAATTTTTGGTTGATATTGCTTCGTTGTAGGTTAGGTGATGAATGAAGTAGAATTAAACGTACAGTGGTTTATAAGTTATTTGCGTCTGTATGCTTTCCTTCGTCTTCCTGCTCCAGACTGAGCAGATGATCTGCCTCCTCCTCGTTGCTTAGTATGCGTAACTGGTTTACGTCTTAGGCGGCCACCAGTTTGAACACGCCGGCGAACAATGCGTTTTCTTGAGCCTCCAGACTGTGCCTTACGACGAGCTACACAACGTCCGCCAGTCTGAGTTATAGGCATATTGCGTTTTACTACTTTTTTATTTCTTTTAGGGCAAATTGTACGGCAATGAGTAACGCGGCACTTGTGAGAAATTGCACGGCGTTTGGATGGCTGTCGCAATTTAAGTGGAACTAAATTTTGGGTATTTTCTAGGCCTATTTCACTGTTTGCACTGCTGTTTAATGTGTTTTCAAGACCAACTCCTACGGTATCTTCTCCAGCACCCATTTGTTTGTCGTTTTCAGTAGCAATGTTTTTAATGGGTTCAAGTGTACAGTATTCACCGAGTAAACTGTCTTTTAAAAGTTCTTCGTCCACAATTTGGAGTGCGTCACCAGCGTCAGATTCGTAAACGTTTTTACACACAATTTTACGCATGATTTACAACATGTTTAGTAATGTTGTAAATAAATTGAAGCACTGCACTGTTTGTTTAAATAATTTGCAAGTAACTGGGCTGACGTTGTTGTTGTTTGAGAGTTGAATTAAGAATGATTCGCAAATGACAAACTGTGTCTTTTTATATTAAATATGTTTTAAACTTTGCGAGTTCTCAGGCAGTGTGACAAGGCTTCGGTATTCATCTTCTTTGTATTCATAAATATATTCTCGAACATTCTCTAAAACATTCAAGCATCGCCAAAACATGCAGTAGTTGCATACTTTAATTTCTGGCATGTACTTGTAAATGTACACTGTTTCCCCATACAAAGATATGCTGTGAATATACTCTGCATCGGGTTCGCCTCTGACTGACGAAACATCACCAGGATCGAATTTACACACAAAACAATCAATATTTTCAAAACTTCGGGTTACTTCACACCAATTGCTAACATCGTTGAAATCATCAAAGTCAATCCACTCATCGTACGGTGTATTTAAGCTGGCAAGTACTTGTTCATCTTTTTTCCTTTCTTGCATTTCACATCGCGTACAGTATTGTTTGTTTTTATACATGACAGTTTGCACACTTGACGGCGTATAGTTCAACCAGCAGAACTGGCATGTCTCACACAACAAACTTTCCAGAGTTAATGTATTCATGTTTTTCGCACAACAAACTTTACAATTTGCAATCTTGGGTTAAGAACAACACAAGGTTTTCAATTTCATCGTAGTTAAATTCAATTTGCGGACCCAACCATTTTCCGTATTTTTCAGACGTTTGCTCTGAAACTGGGCAGAAGTAAGAACTACAGAAGATCTACCACTTTGTGTATTGGATCGTCGTTGTACATGTAAAGCAATGCACTGCAAATTTATTTTTGAATTTAATTTATTAAGAAGCACTGTGAATAAAATAATGTTGTTGTTGTTTGAGAGTTGAATTAAGAATGATTCGCAAATAAAGAACTATGTCTTTTTATATTAAATATGTTTTAAACTTTGCGAGGCTTGAACTGCAATTCTATAATAGTTTGCGAATTTTCAGGCAGTGTGACAAGGCTTCGGTATTCGTTTAAAAGGGTAATCCGTATTACTTGCTGCTCCTGCTGTTTAAGTGGCAAATATAATATTGGCAAAAAGTTGTGCACTGTCTCTTTATTATATTCGCTTGAGATATCAACTGAGCGCAGCAACGGTAGAGCATGGGTAGCATAGAGCTGGTTTTCGATCAAATTGCATGTTACAAGCATTCGCTTAGCTGGTTCAGTATGCTCAGGTTCTACATCTTCTTCAAATTCTTCATTTTCTTTCTCTTGTTCTTCTTCCTTTGCTAATTCCGGTTGCAAGTTGGCGACGACACCATCTTTGAATATGAAATTGTCATCAAACCCAAAGAATCTATTAACAAGTGGTGGGAGCTGTACAGTAATGTCTTGTCGTAGGTTTGGAATACTGAGCTGTCCGTCTTCATGTTTAAACTGTACAGTCGTATCACTCCAAAGCCGCTCACTTAAAGTGCGGTTAATTTCATGCACTATGTGATCCAAGTCCATTTCTTCTGGTTCTTTCATTGGCATATAATGTGCACACATTTTAAACAGGCGAATGTTCATGTAATCATAGTCTACAATTTCATTGTATTTCTCTTCGTCAAAGTCAAATTCAGATTCGTAGACGCCATTGTAAAACTTGTCGTGTTGCTGCAAGCCTAAGCACAGTGCTATTGGTTCAGGTAACACAACATAATCCCCTTCGTTTCCTTCAAACGTCAATTTGCATTTGGTATTGCTTGTATCAGCAGGAAACTCAATTTTTAGATTTGTGTCATTATTTTCTGGATCACGCATCTCAGAGTTAAAACGTTCAAAACATTTACGATAGTCAGAATCCCCTGTATTTATTTGTTTTCTGAAAATTATAAAAGTCTCAAAGCCCTGGTATAACTGTATTACGTTCTCCATACTTTCAATTTTTTCAGCCCCAAAATTGAAGTTTGTGTCCATTGGAATTATCTCAAAGTCTTCTTGACGTGAGTAGTCGTACGGTAAATGGTTTCCAGACATAAACCGTGATCTGCCTTGCTTAAAAAACAATGCAAGAGGTGTGGGGATTGCCAGAATTACATTGTTTGATTTTGACACGTTTAAAAGGATCATATGTATTTCCTCAGGGTCTAAGCTGAGAGCTTTTTGTTCAATTTTAAGCGGCACTTTGTCTTGATTTAGCTTTAACGCATCGTTAAGTCTAGTCATGAATTGGTGTACTGTTGTTTCTTGTTTCTGGAAGTTAAAAAAACTTTTTACTGTTGGCTTGTAGTTGGGAAACAGTTTTTTAATAGGCTCTAGGTCTGAAACTTCAGCGCTACGTACGCTACGTATTGGGGTAGCTGGTACATGCTGAACTATAGCTGGCTGTATGCTGCTTGTGTATCTCAAACTCACTAGTCCGACGTCGTAATTTTCAAGGTTTAGAGGGGTAGGGAGAACAGCTACAAAGCTAGACGGAGTGTTTGCAGTATAAATATTGTTTTGCTGGTCACTTGTAATCGTTATGTAGATATTTTCGGTACCTGCTGGGTCTCGATCTAATTGGGAACAGCAATGTTTGTCTAATCTTCTGCGTTTGTTGTTGATATGCTGCTTGATAGCATTGGTAAAGTATGGAATAAACGGTGTAGAATTCATGTTGATTCTTCAACTCGGCTAAGCTCTTCCTTATAAAATGATCCAGTAATGCTGTTGTGATTTAAATCTTCCAAGTAGTATGTTATAGGTATGGTTTCCAAGTTTACAGACTTCACAATAAACCACTCTAAGCTAAAGCTTTGGTTGTAGCCTGGGTAAAGGATAAAAATACATTAACTCGATTGTTCAAAAGTCTCCCTATTTATACATGTTTTTTAATCTGTTATTTTAGCTCACGTGGTACGCTATATTATACTTAACTTTCTCAAATGTTAATTTAGTACGACTAATTCGCACACGGTCGCCAGGCTTGAACACTGGTCTACGTTTCGTAGTGTCGTTAATAAGGTCTGAGTACATGGTTCTCCATACATCGTTTTCATTCAAACTGTTCACGCTATTAGGCGACATCTGAATTGTTGAATGAAAAGTGTTGTTGTACGTTTTTACAAATGCAGGAAATATTTCAAGAATACGGTTTGTTTGCTTTTCTGTTATGTACCTAGCCACCTTCTCAAAAATGGTCCTACATAAACAAATAAATATTGTGTTATAGCATGTGCGTCAACCTTATATTGAGTTTTGTATAGCAAACTTGTTAGATAGTGTGTATTTCAGCTGACCTTATGACTCTTTCTACTATACTTGATTTGGTCTCACTATATGTATTATAGTATTTTATTCCCTTGCTCTTTAAAAACTTGCGAAAAGACTCTGCTCGAAATTCAGTACCAATAAGTAACAAAATATTATATTTATATCGTTGTTAGTCCTATATATTAAACTAAGATTAATTTGAAACGTTTGAATTGGTTGTATGTTACCCTATTAGCTGTTTGCAGCTAACCTTGGTCTGTAAATAAATAAATTGGTGTTATTTTTGCTTCATGGAATATACTTTTCATTGCTTTAATTACTGTTTCTGGTCTTTTGTTCTTTATGAATCTACAAAAAAGCTTTTTCGTAAACGCGTCAATGCAAAAAAGTATGTTTTCATATCCGGAATTCGCTTTTGATAAGACTGACCCTAAGATTTTTAAATCACAGCAAAAAATTTCTCCTGCCATGTTCACAATGGTTCTCCTGCGCCTAAAATTCTTCCTAATAGGTCTGTGTAGACTAAATGAATTCAGTTGGCTTAGTTCTTTGTCCACTTTTTTCTTGTCGTGAAAATGCTTATTGTTTTTTATAAATCCACTCAGGGCAGAGAACGAGCCTTTTAGCCTTGAATTTAAATATGATTTACGAATTTCTGCCATTGTATAGATACAAAAGTTTGCGACTGTCACTGAGATAGTTGATAATAAAACTGCGCAAAAGTTTGTGAAACCAGACGTTATAAGTATTTTACAATTTACAGATATACAAGAATTTATTTACTGTACAAGTTAGAATTACAAATATATTACATCCTATAACTATTTTTTTCTGTTGTAGTTTTTTTAGCATGCATATGTCACTTTTGTTATTTTTTTGGGCGGTTTTCTTCTACTTGTTACTTTTTTACTTTAAAACAAATCTTTTTACATAAACCTTTTAACTTGCAACTTAATATTAGCTTGGCGAGATTTGCTGCTACTAAGTTCTAATTCTTTCAGACGTTTTTCTTCATTCCATCTCAATTGCATTTCATGTTCGTGCCGAATACCAAGAAGACGTGAGGGTTGAATTATATCTTTATCAATTATCATTATATTTTTAAAAGATCTGAATCTAGAAAGTGCTACATACGTTGTACATGCTATAGTTTCCCGAGTATCAAGATAAATACATCCCTTTTCGAATGTACTGCCTTGTGATTTGTGTATAGTCATGCCCCAATTCAACACAAGGGGAAAAGACTGCACTGTAATGTACTGCTTTGTTTCTAAATCTAATTCATTGTAATCAATACGAGTTATTTTCACACCTTGGCCTCTTGATGTCACAACAAGTTGATTTCCTCTGTATTCTGGAAAGTGCACAATAATTGAATCAACGACGTTGCTCCAAACAATCCGATTTTTTGATTGGTGGAAGACAATGTCTACAACGGTCCCGCGGCTTCCGTTAACTAAATTTGTAGTCAGGTCAATATTGCGCGTTAGCATTACAGGAATTCCGTAATCCAGTTCCAATGGGTCTTGAGAGAACGAACTATTGGTTGCTACAACAGATGGGACTTCAATATAATTTGGATTATATTTCCGGATCATTTTTCTATGAAACCAAAAATTCAATAAAAATTATTAAAATATTTTTCCTATGCAAATGCTACGGCGAGCAATTTACAATACACAGCAACACACAAGTAGGTATCAGTAACACTGGTGTGATAATAATTATGCACTAGGCTTAAATATATACATTATTGTCTTCGTCACTATCGGAATCAAACTCGTCGCTGTCTAAAGCTAAAAAGTGCATTGGTTTTTTGTATTCAGGATTGGCAAGTCTAATACGCTGATGAATGTAGTGGCGCTTAGATAAAGTATGTAACACTAATCCAGATTTGTTAATTTTCTGTAAACTAGCTGAGTTGTGTACACATATCTGCTGCGAATCAATGTGTATAGCCGAATGCTTTTTTAAAAACTTTAAAGGATGTTTACTAATAAACGTACAGTTGTAACACCTAAACCGCCCTTTAACTGAACGAACAAAGTAAGAAACAGGAATTCCAATTAGTTGTATGCTGCAATTTGCACAGTTATATGTTTCTGTTGGTCGTTTTTTAAGCACAGGACAATTATATGAACGAAACACTGGGTCTACTAAATACTTGCTTCTATTTTCGTTCCATGCTGCTAGATTGCAAGAACGACAATAATATGTTACGTCTATATCAGAAATGATAACTATCAGAGGGTTGCACGAAAGGCAAAAAGATAATTGGTCTCTACACGGGGACAACACAGAGCCTTTACAGCTAATTTCCCAGTGGTCCTTAGATGGTTGCTTCATTTTGACTGTGGAAAGCTAAGCAAATACTCTACAGATAACATAAAAACTCTATGGGTGCCGACCAGACACTTTACACTGAGGGGCCAACATTTGCCTCCCACTTCTGATGTTGATAGTACCTTGTGATTGCTGGTATTATGGTAAATGCTCATTTAATATAAATATTAAAATATATACATGTTAGAACTAGATAGAATAAGTTATGATATACTAGGAATTTTAAAAACAAACGTACTTATTATGGTTAGCAACGTCCCTGTTAAGCTCGTACAGATGTATTGAATGTTCAAACTCGTGCATCTCTTCTGTTGTTAGAACTCGGTCTAGAATGTGATGCTGCCTCTGTTGAAGTTTAAACAGATCTGCTGGTGTGAGCTTCCAATACCTTAATCGCGTTAAAAACTGGTAGTACTCTTCTTGATCAGGATCAGCACAGCTTTGGCGAAATGGCCTATCTAGCACAAATGCGGTTTCAAAAGATTTGTAAACATCTACTGCTTGTTGTAAATCATCTGACGGTTTCAAAACAAATTTTGTGTATAACGGACTGTCCCCTAAACATGAACACTGCAAGAAATCTCCAAAGGCTACTACTGTTCTTCCCCCAAAAGGCAAATTGGCTCTAGAAGAATCAACTAATCTTAAATATCTATCTACATAATGCAGAAGACGCAACCCTATTGTGGAAATTTCGTCTAACAGCAAAACTTTAACTTTACGGAATGCAATTTTATCTGCAACTGAAATTCCATTCACCAACTGATCCATTAAAGCTCCGTTATTATACGGTCTTATGCGAAAACATGAGTGCAGCGTTGTCCCCTTTATGTTTGAGGCACAACTCCCAAGAAAGCAACACGTTTTAAATGCAAACGATGGGTCTTGAACTTGTTTCTGCGATAGTATATGATGTATTGTTTTTAAAACCTGCGATTTGCCGCTGCCGGGAATTCCGCAGACAATAAGGCGTAAAGGATTCTGGTAAAACTGTTTATTATTCAATCCAATTTGAGTTCTTACTAAGTCGACTATACGTTTTTGCTTGGGAGACAGAAATGTATAAGGGACTTCTGGCGGAGCATAATACTGCATTATTGCGTTTTGTGTAATAATATTAAACTGTGTATTGTCATTAACTGAAAGATGTTCAGACGAGTTTGTTTTGTCTGATATAGCTGTACTTAAATCACATGCGCAATTGCAGTCAATATTATCTTTCGCTGAAAGACGTTTTGCGCGAAAACAAACTGAACACAAACAATGATTTAAATTAAATGCATAAAAATAAGATTTTGGAACAAGGGGTACGAAAGGAATTGAACTATTGTATCTTTCCGCCCCTGGCTGATTTGCTTCACGAAATAATGAAAGTGTCTTCTCCCCGTCTTTTGCAAATTTATCTGGGTTTTTTTTACATGCGCAACATTTTACGTGTCTACAGCAAAGTCTTTTAATTGGCTCTAAAGGCTCTCTCTCACTAGATTGACTTTGTTTTAACACTCGATCTGATGCAGTGAGCCATATAGCTTTATCTCTAGTATTGTTACAGAACAATCGCTGGATTTCAGTTGAAAGACCAACTATTTTAACATGACATGTTCTGCATGAAGTTCTTAGTTGTACTTGGCTATATGTATTTGTATTAAAGCGCGCGTTTAAATGCCTATTAAAATACAGAGATTCATTAGGCCTAGACCATAAGCTTTTTTTAATTAAAAACGTTGCGCCGCAGTATTTACAATTTACAACTGCTAACATGTTGAAACAGTACAAAAAGATACAAACACATTATTTTTACTATTAAGGGTTGCATAAAAAATAATTTAAGCATAAAGTCTGAATCTAGAAAACATATTAGGTTTCTAAAAAACCAAAGTTATATAAACGTAAGCTGTTATCAAAGTCAAAGTTTTATTCAGACAGAATACTTTATTATTCGTGTATACTGGATTTATGTTTATGAATTTATAATTCAAAACATTGAAGCGAGGCGTAGCCTAGCGAAACGAATTAACGTTTGCTTTTGTTGAAGTTGTAGTTGTATTCGGACAGAATACTTTATTATTCGTGTATACTGGATTTATGTTTATGAATTTATAATTCAAAACATCGAAGCGAGGCGTAGCTTAGCGAAACGAATTAACGTTTGCTTTTGTCGAAGTTGTAGTTGTATTCGGACAGAATACTTTATTATGCGAGTAGTAAAGTATAAAATATTATACCATTCGTAGTTGTATTCGGACAGAATACTTTATTATTCGTGTATACTGGATTTATGTTTATGAATTTATAATTCAAAACATCAAAGCGAGGCGTAGCTTAGCGAAACGAATTAACGTTTGCTTTTGTCGAAGTTGTAGTTGTATTCGGACAGAATACTTTATTATGCGAGTAGTAAAGTATAAAATATTATACCATTCGTAGTTGTATTCGGACAGAATACTTTATTATTCGTGTATACTGGATTTATGTTTATGAATTTATAATTCAAAACATCGAAGCGAGGCGTAGCTTAGCAAAACGAATTAACGTTTGCTTTTGTCGAAGTTGTAGTTGTATTCGGACAGAATACTTTATTATGCGAGTAGTAAAGTATAAAATATTATACCATTCGTAGTTGTATTCGGACAGAATACTTTATTATTCGTGTATACTGGATTTATGTTTATGAATTTATAATTCTAAACATCGAAGCGAGGCGTAGCTTAGCGAAACGAATTAACGTTTGCTTTTGTCGAAGTTGTAGTTGTATTCGGACAGAATACTTTATTATGCGAGTAGTAAAGTATAAAATATTATACCATTCGTAGTTGTATTCGGACAGAATACTTTTATATTCGTGTATACTGGATTTATGTTAATGAATTTATAATTCTAAACATCGAAGCGAGGCGTAGCTTAGCGAAACGAATTAACGTTTGCTTTTGTCGAAGTTGTAGTTGTATTCGGACAGAATACTTTATTATGCGAGTAGTAAAGTATAAAATATTATACCATTCGTAGTTGTATTCGGACAGAATACTTTTATATTCGTGTATACTGGATTTATGTTTATGAATTTATAATTCAAAACATTTACGAAGCGGAAGCGAAGCCGGAAGTCGAAGTCGTAGTTGTATTCGGACAGAATACTTTTATATTCGTGTATACTGGATTTATGTTTATGAATTTGTAATTCAAAACATTATTGAAGCGAAGCCGGAAGTCGAAGTCGAAGCTGTATTCGGACAGAATACTTCGTAGTGATCGTAGTCGTAGAAGTGGCCAACAAGTGACAATGTATTTCAGTTGGGAGTTTTCCTTTATACATTTTTGATTATGTTTGAAATACAGTAGGGTGAGGAGTAAAATCGCTGGGGTACAGTGTGGCAGTCCCTTTACACTTTACAGCTTTACATTGCGTTGCAGCATTTACAACATAGTCCCTTAATTTTATTAGGGTTGACTTGCAGGAGGCAGGGTTTACCTATTTTGGACCAATAAAATCATGGCACAAACCTCTTTGTGTTTTAGCATTACTGTAGTTGACTAGCTTTAACTGTAAAGTGATCCAGGAATTGTCCAGTTCCAGGAGAATCAAATAGATATAAAAGACGTTGGCAAATATTTTCAGTTCACTTCAATAAAAAGTCTCAACGTCAAAACATCTCCTAAATAGTCTGCCAATTTTACTACTGATATTTACGTGCAACTAGTACCCTCTATACACTGCTAGCAAAAGTTTTGTTTCAAGCCAAATATTTAATTCTGACTCCACAAACATGGCAGGACCATTCAGCTACTATTCAAGCAGTCTGTTCTCGTCTACGTGTACAGACCCACATTTGAATTCCCAAAATTGGGAATTCTTCACTCAGCCAGATTGCAAGCAAATTGGAAAAGATATTCGAGCAAGACTTGTGTTTGATCCAACCCAGCAAATTTACTTTTACCATTTTGGACGCAAGAACCCTGGAATTGCAAAGCATTCAAAAGTTGCATTTTCCTTATTTGAAAGCCGCAGTGTCTTGGATTGGGTGACTAATTTATTAAAAGAACACAAAAATCATCCTCTGCCTGGACGAAAACTCACTCAACTTTTGCCATACTTTGAAGGGAAAAGTGACTGCTTCATGGCAGAGGAGCCTAGGGACCGACTTAAAAAGTTCAATTACTGGAAAACTCCTCATTTTGCATTGCGGTCCGTTCGTGTTCGATTCAGTTTCAGTTGGTTAACAGGCGAGTACAAGATGCTGATAAATGACAACGTCTCTCGCCATTACTCAAGCAAATTTCCAAATTACGGTGGTTCTACTTTGTCCTTTACTCTTTTGGATATGAACGAACTTGCTCAATACTTAACACAGCTCAACGCTACTCTGGATGGCGCTAACCAGCTAACAGTTTTGGACCCGCTTACTTTGACTGAGCAACCCAAGAAACGGAAGGCAGCAGCTGAGGCGTTGTTGCCCCAAGAGATGCAAACAGAAGGAGAAGAGGCTGCTGGAAATTGCAAAGCTACTCAGCAAGACAACAAAAAGTTACGCTGCAATGAAGACAAACAGCATCACCCAAATGAAAGTACTGCTACTGTTTCTATTGATCCCAGTTTCTGGCAAGAAATCTTTTCTGGATTCCCCCCATCTCCCACATCGTCTTTGGATTGCCACACCGGTGTCACAGACGATTCAGACATTGCAACACCTGCGGAATCTGACCAAGACTCTTGCTATGACTGTGACGCAGACGACGAAGACGACAACAACAACAGCTATTAGTTTTGGTGTCTTTAAATTTCAAGAAAAAGTGCAAATTTTGTATGTGTAAATATTTGTTACTTAAACTAAATTCCAAGAAAACAAAAAAACTGAAAACATTGTTTAGTGTAATCACATCTTGTGTCTTAAATTTTATTTAAAATTGTGTGTTGAAATAATAATTTATGTTAGTCCTAATTACTTGTAAAATTGCTATATTAATGTTTTATAATTTTAAACATTATTTCTTAAAGTCTTATCTGGTTTGTAAATATTAGGTTAAGTATTATTGTTCTATTTTATTTTTCAGAATATTATAAGTTGTCAGAATATAATTAACTGTATGATTATAGTGGTAGAATAGAAACATGTGTACAACGTGTATATAGTTTTTAATGCTTGTAGCAGAAATGAAAAATACTAGTTTGACTGTAAAAACTTTTGATATTAACTTAGAATACATGAAATTTGCAACGTGCGTATAAAAAGGTTTGTATTGGTTTAAAAAAAACATTGAAAAAATAAAAATGTACATATGTAAATTGTAAATGTGGGCTGTTGAATCAAAACGATTGCCATGTATTATTACAAGCAAGATTTAAAGTTATTATCCACGAACAACGCCACACTTAGCATTAAGTGTACATAAAAACATAGCAAATGCATAGCAAAGACAATTTATGATAATAGGAACTAGAAAAATAAAAGTAGGAATAGTTGCAGAATTTATAAAAAAATTATTTAGAAATTCCATAGTCATATACAGATTTACACACAAACCACAAATTAATGATATTTTCATATGATTGTTTTATGTTATTAATTCCGCATTGCCTAGCGCAATGATAATTTCGAAACAGATTTGAAATATTGCATTAAGTTCAAAAGATACATATGAAAACCGAAATATCGGTTTTACCCGGGTATTATTTTATGCACGGTGTTGTTGTTTCTTCAGAATGTAGCTACAAGTAAGATCTATCAGATGGCGCTAGCCGCATCTCTCTACGTCAACTGGTTCTCGAGCAATATAGATTAAGGCAATACATAGTGTGCACCGGTCGGATCGGTTTGTCCGGCCTGTCCGATCCGGTTTTTATTTTTTCGAATTTTTAAATTCTGTTTTTGCAGATGGCAAGCCTGCAAGCTTAAACTATCAAAAAAAAATAGTCCGTCCGAAAAAAAAATTTACATACCCTAAAATTTACCCTTAAAACAAACCTAAAATTTTTGCGCGAAAATCACAAAAATGACTATGCTATAAAATAGCCCATGCTCGATAACGTCTAAATATCGGGTTTAATATAAAAAGTTCGTTTAGCAACATTGATTTAACAAGCAGGTTATAAAAAGTAGGGCTCAATAGGGTATACCCAAAATCTTTATTATTGCGTATTTTTAAAATATTTTTTGATATTTAGGGTTACAAAAATCAGAGAAGCATATTGGCGTTGAAAAAATTGAATTCGCCCTATAAACAAAAAAGTGATTTTTTTCTAGAGCGAAAATTAAAAATTCGTTTTGCACATAAGAAAACCCATATTTTGTTGAGTCTAAATATCGCGTTGAAACTAAAAATTTCTATTGGCAACACAAAAAATTTTGAAACTTTTGGGAGCACGCTCTGCACGTCTAATTACATAGCCCCTGGTAGGTCACATGTCCAAAAGCTCAATTTCGTATTTTTGTAATATTCGCATAAGAACACATGGTGTATACATATGCATTTCTGTTGAGTGTAGTTTGCATGCTTATCTATACTAAGTATACAAAGTTCTAACTACCATTGTCAATTATTTGTCAAAATGCATTAAATTTATTCAATATTCAAAGAGTATAGAAGCGTAGTCTGCCGTAGAAGCATATAGTACGTAGCAAAGTGTAAATGTTTGCATTTGTAACATAACAAGATGCACAAAGCATTAAGTAGAATTTTAATAGTCGTAGTGCAACGTACATATGTAAACGTGTATTTAATATATGCGTAGTGTAGTAAAGCACAATATGTTGTACATCAAGCAGTGCGTAGCGAAGTGTAAATAGTTGCATTTGTAACATGACATGATGCATTCAATTAAAACACCAATTCTCTATTTCAGAGTTTTGGTTGTTAAAGTATTATATTTGAGTAGACGTAGCGAAGAGTTTTATAATATCGAATAGATATTATTATGCGAGTAGTAAAGTATAAAATATTATACATCGAGTTATTCGTAGCGGAGAGTTTATAATATCGAATAGATATTATTATGCGAGTAGTAAAGTATAAAATATTATACCATTCGTAGTTGTATTCGGACAGAATACTTTATTATTCGTGTATACTGGATTTATGTTTATGAATTTATAATTCAAAACATCAAAGCGAGGCGTAGCTCAGCGAAACGAATTAACGTTTGCTTTTGTCGAAGTTGTAGTTGTATTCGGACAGAATACTTTATTATGCGAGTAGTAAAGTATAAAATATTATACCATTCGTAGTTGTATTCGGACAGAATACTTTAATATTCGTGTATACTGGATTTATGTTTATGAATTTATAATTCAAAACATTTACGAAGCGGAAGCGAAGCCGGAAGCGAAGCCGGATGTCGACGTGTGAGCCGATACCGATGCAATTCGTATGTACGATTGCTTTAGTCGTAGTCGTTGTCGTAGCGAGGCGAAGCGGAGCGAAGTGTTCGGAGCGAAGATGGTTCATTTCTGAACAAACTGTAAAAGTTTTACATCCGTTATATACTATTTCTCTCATTTGAAACAGTCGGGAGGAGGACGGGTGGGTTTGTTATGGCTACAGCACACCGTATGATTAACCATGCAGCCCCTTTACCGTAATGTTACTACTGCCCGGGTCCGTTTTCCCCCTCTTGCCTTCATTTTACCACTTACTACCGTTACTCAAGTGCTTAAGACAGCCCCGTTCACTGTTACATACATTGGGCTCAAGTCCCTATATAGGTACCTATGTATATACCTACCTACCTACATCCCACACAAAGCCCACATTTCCCTTTCATTACTACTGACAGCATACGACACAATGCAAATCTGCATCTGCCAGTACCTACACATTACGTATATACCATATACCTACTCCGTACCTACTACGTACAATGTCCGTATTTAATACTTATATTTTTTTTATTCATTTTATTTCCCCTCAATTGCTGTCTATTCCTCCCTCACTGTTCCAAGCGCAGCATATAATACAAGGCAGACTGCCGTTTAAAGTGCCTACCTACCTACACAAGCTCTGATAATATTTTTATTATAATATTATATTATTACATAGATGCCTGCATATATCAATGCAAGTCCATGTATAATCTCCCATCCCATTCCATCCTATCATATATGCATGTCTCCTCTCCCTTTCCCTCCCTTAATATATACGTCACACTACCCGCCAGCTACCACCGCCATACCCCGTCCACATTCCCAGGCACCCGCCGTACATACTCCCCGTATCCAAGATCCATGCTGCACTCCCGTCAAATTCCCATACGCGGCCACCTGCCCTCAATTTCTTCATTTCCTGCCATTCTTTCCTCGCTTCCCATGCTCAGCATACAACACAAGGCAAATTGCCATTCATAGGGAGCTACCTATGTAAATACCTACCTACCTACGTACATGGATGAATTAATTATTATATTGCATTAATGACTGCACACAATGCCGGTCCATGTCACCCAATGCATCTCATTATATCTGTCCTCTCGTTCCCATCATATCTTCCCGTTCGTTCCCGTTTTCATTCCTTCCATATCTGCCCATAATATCTTTTCCCGTTCCTTCCCATATACCTTCCCGGACACCTTCCCAGAATCGGTCTTTCTCACTCCCAACACCCAAACTCACCCCACCGACCCCAAAACACTCCTATGCTACAACACACTAGGCACAACGTAAACTCTCCCAGTAGTTCCATGAATCTTTTTGTAGATAGAACATTTTGATTTTAGCTTTGTATTAATTGGGCTCAACTTCATTCTTTACTCCCCCGGACAACTAAAATAAAGCTGTATTATATAGGATTCACAGTATACAAATCCGGGGCAAGTGTTTGAATCGGTCTATGGGTTTGTTTTATTTTGCGTAAAAAATCACTGCGGATTAATTTAAGACTTTATAGACTTTTAATTACCAATTTGCTAACCCGGCTCAGTGGTCTGACAAGCTACGGCATGGCTTACTACTGAGTCGGGGAGCTGGTGGCACTCTGAATGGAGAGTTGGATGGGTGACCGGGCTTGGTAGATCAGTGGGGAGCTGAGTGGGGTGCTGTGAGGGCTTAAGGAGTTTGGGTGCTGTCTGCATATATCCGTGGTAGTTTTCTGCCTGAGACGGAGATGCAGATGGCTTAATGATAGGTATCTATCTGCCCTTCTCTGTGTGATTTCACATAAGTCCAAGAACGGTACAGGCTCTTCCTCCTACTGACTACTACAAGCATCACCACCGTCTCTCTGTTGAAATGAGCGGCCACTAGTGGGGTCGGCGGTGGAGCGTATCCAAGGTGCGGCGGCCGTGAGACAGCTGTCGCTACTTGGTCTACTCTGTCGCTTCTCCTCCCTAACGGGGAAAAAACTGACAGGCACTGTCTGGAGTAGTCCAGAAAAATATACTCTCGCAATCAGTACAGCGGTAAGAAAGCTTATATCCTGATATCCTTGAATGTAACAGAGGCAGATTCAAACTGAACCATCTCATCTCATGACTGGCTCATTGAATCATACCTCTCACAGTAATGCAGTGTATTATACCTAATGGGTCGAAAATACAATACTGCCATATACATACATACATACATACATACATAATTACCAATTTGCACATCTATCTCATTTAGTTAATTTAGTGTCCTATTTTAGTTCTTGTCGGAAGATTTCCAAAAAAAAACGAAGATCTCCAAAATACAATTCCTTTTGAACGGCTTAGCGCACAAAAGAGTCAAAGGTATCAAAATATGCAATAAGGTGAGAACGGTGAAGAAAATCAGCTCAAAATAACCTCAGTGCAAAGCGTTACAGAGAAAATTCGTGATAACAGGAGAGGCAATGGTGGGGATAAAGACATATACTTGCGGTGTGAAAAATGCATAAAACTATGCACTTACAGAAAATACAAACAATTCTGCACATTTAAGGGCCTCACACTTTTACGTAGGAAGTGCATGACAGATTTGCGAAGAGGTGAAATGTTAAACTCAAGAGGAACAAAACGCAAAAAGAAAGGGGGGCCACCGGGGGCGGGCCCGAAGTAGATGCTGACCTTTCACAAAGGCGCAAGACAATTTCTGTTACGCTAAAAGATGATATAAGACTTGTGGAAGCTCCCCTACCATCAATAAGCCATATACGAATGTACGTAGCATGTGGTTTAATATAGCTAAAGAATATTTATAAATTGCACCATTCACAAAGGACGTCATTTATGGAGCCTCCCCTACTATCAATAGGAAATATACCAATGTACGTGGCAAGCAGTTAAAAAGAAAAGTTCGAAAATATTATACAGTTATAAACCGGGTACCTAAAACTATGATATTTGAATGACGTCATTATGAACGATCCCTGAATAATATTAACCCATATACCTTCGTATGTTTATTGCATACTGTTAAAAAGGTTGAAAACATTTTTTAGGTTGAAAAGAATGAGAGTAAAAACTATGTTATTTTTTTAAAGGACGTCATATTGGACGACTCCTGAACATAAATAATCTAGGTTAGAAAATATTTAAAATTTAGAAATAAGGGTATTAAAATACTATAGTATATTTTCAATAGACGTCATTATGGACGATCCCTGAATAGTATTAACCGACGTATATCTATCGCATATTGTTAAATAAAAACGATGTTATTTTTTCCAAGAACGTCATTGTGGACGACCCCTGAACATTATTAACCTATATACCTGTATGTTTATTTTGTCCAGGGACGTTATTGTGGACGACCCTTTAACAATTATAAATTATAACCTATATACCTATGTATGTTTATTTTGTCCAAGGACGTCATTGTTGACGACCCCCGAACATTATTAACCTATATAACTATGTATGTTTATTTTGTCCAAGGACGTCATTGTTGACGACCCCCGAACATTAATAACCTATATACGTATGTATGTTTATTTTGTCCAAGGACGTCATTGTTGACGACCCCTGAACATTATTAACCTATATACCTATGTATGTTTATTTTGTCCAAGGACGTCTTTGTGGAAATTAATAACCTATATACCTTTGTATGTTTATTTTGTCCGAGGACGTCATTGTGGACGACCCCCGAACATTAATAACGTATATACCTATGTATGTTTATTTTTTCCAAATTAATAACCTATATACCTATGTATGTTTATTTAGTCCAAGGACGTCATTGTGAACGACCCCCGAACACCTATATACCTAGGTATGTCGAGGAAGGAGAATAGCTAAACTGGTGCTCGATGTGTGGACTCCAGTATTGAGCGTGGATATTTTTCTCCTCCATGTCGCAGTCCCAGTACCACCACACTAGACTGGCATGTGAACGTACATATTGTGAGCAGTACCTTTACTTGTGTTACAGTGTGAATTCTGATGGTTCTGTATATTATATAAAACTAATAAGTAGTATATGAAAGTATGGAAAGAACCCGTGTGCTAATTTGGCACTCATAACGAATCACATAGTCCAAGAGACCGTGTGCAAAATGTAATAATCATGAGTGGAGAACCAGTTGAAACTACTAAACAACCATTCAAACTGACCCACATAGGGTATCGTCAAATACTTCAAGTAGATGTTTATTTGTAACTAACTATAAATTGTAGGAAGTTAGAAGATGTGTGAGTCGTGACTAACACTCATCACCATGTGGGAGATGAGTGTGTGAACTGACTTCCGCCTTCAACTTCATTCATTAAATTATATTAGATTGTCCTAGTTATAATGTGAAATTAAGATGTGCGAACAAAATCAAGAGAAGAGGAAGAACCGAAGACCATCGAAACTTAGGTTATAAAAACACCATGTCAATAGCCAGTAGTATGAGGTATTCGGGATTCAGTAGTTGAGATCAGTTGATACTGGACTCAACTACTGGGTCTCTCTCTCTCTCTCTGTATTCTTACTATTAGTTTATTTCTCTGATCCCTATTCTCTGTATTTTAATATTACTTATATTTTGAAATAATCATTAGGACCATTACTCTCTTTATTTAAATATTAGTTATAGTCAATAATAATTATTAAGATTCTTTCTTTCATTAAAAGTATAATTATGTCCGGTATTTCTTAACACTTTGTATTTTCCGTCAGCCTATGTATTTAACCAATACTCCAGACAAGCATAGGAATCATACTTATCTCAGTCCAGGCCTTATCCCTCTCATCTCCATAGTTCTACACTAGTGGTCCGCTATTTCTCGCACACTTTCTCGCCCACCTTCCTGGAAGGACCGCACACTTTCTTGCCAACCTTCCTGGAAGAACCGCACACTTTCTCGCCCACCTTCCTGGAAGGACCGCACACTTTCTCGCCCACCTTTCTGGACAGACATGAAGCCGAGCTAATCCGCGAGACAGAACCAACAGTCGCACTTTTATATAGTAAAGCAGATTAACTTCCACTGGCACTCTCAAGCATACGTCGGTACTCCCTCCAGTTCCTACTTAATACCAGAAGGGCCTAGCAACAATAAGAACGTACATAAAAGTATAGAAGGGGGGGAAATCCGATAGTTTTATTACGTTATGGTTTTCGTCCGGGGAATTAAGGACGAAAGGGGACCATAGTCAATTGGAGTATGATATGATAAGAGTGCGCAGTTGATTATAGTTACCGTTTATGTGGAAGCGTGAATGTGTTTAAGACTTAAATAATGAAGGAATGACTGTGGTTCAATACCAAATAATTAAGACTCAGTTGAGTTTAAATAAAGAAGACAGTTAGTCGAATAGTTATTGAATTATTATTAAATATGAAGTAGATTAGCTTTAATATAGTTCTTTTGAATGTTACTTTCAAGAAGGGGCAATTCAAATTAATAATTATACCGAGAGAATAGTAATTTCCATACTTGACTTATAATTCCAATAAATAATAATAATTATAAAACGGTGAGCAATTACAAAATATAAAAAATCAGAGAGTCAAAGTGTCTCTCCTTCAGCTGGTCCAAGTAAACCCAAAGTAATGCTGCTGATCGCTACTGCGTAGCGTCATTTTATACCCTCATGTCGCTAATCCGTTGTGCGTATTCCATTTCGTAATTCTTTTCTTTTTCTCTGTAGCTCATTTTGGTCTTAGATCCACGCTCTTCTTGCGTGTCTCATGTTCCACTTTTCCACATAGATTTTGACTCCTTCCATTGATTACTTTATTTTAGGTTTATATTATATGTCTTCTACGTTTATCCTGAAGGTGTCAAGGCCTCAGGATTTACACTGTTACATATATCTCTGCTGCGAAACAGTGTCTGTGACCCCACAGACTGACAGCAGTGTAAAGGTCAAGTCGGTTTGACAAACAAAAAATGTTTTAATCGATATACAATAAGGCAGAAAATTTTACAGTTATTCTTTCTGGTCAGTGTGTTTTAACTTACAAACGTGTTATAAAACCTAATGTATCAAGAGTAACCAAAGAAACACCTAGTAGAACTAAGCAACTTACTCGAAATCTAAAAAGAAATCGTAAACACAAAGAAATTATTCAATTATTATTGCCATCGTCATGACTGATCGCATAACCATTGCATAATACCTTAGGTGTACCCGGACGAAGTGATTAAATGAAAACCCAAAGAATAAAAACAGAACATAGAAAAAAGAACATTCATTGTTTATGAAAGTTCTTCCAATGTTGTACAAGATTGAAACTTTAAAGATAACTTATAAATAGTTCATATACTAATATTTTTACTAGTCTTCATTTGCTTTAGCATATTGCAGTTTAAATATCGATATAATTACACAATAAACTTATAAGTCCGTGAATTCAGTTATTTTAAAAAAATCTGGTTTAAAGGACCAAAATGTTTTGTAAGTAACATATATTCAAAATTGACAGTAATCTTAACTATATATAAAATAAAGGTCTGGCGTTATTTACATTATCTAGATTATCATAACTTTAAACCTATTTAAACGATCTATATATTAATGACATATATATCACAATAAAAATCCTGCCTTAACCGAAGGCGGGGTTTGATATTGTCACACTGTACTAAGAGGATCCACCTACATGCATAGTTCATTCATTGTCACATTCAGTATATCTATTTTAATTAATTTATTCTGTCACTGATGTAAATAAGTATTGCGATGTAATATAGATTACTGTATACCCGATAATTATTATCGTTACGTACGTTACGTGTATGCTTTCTTCAATCCATATGACATATGGATTGGATAATAAAAAATTCTAGCCTTTCAAAAGGTGGAATTTGTTATTGTTCATTCGAGTGATTCATACGTATACAATATTTCCTAAGAAAAAAAATACATAAAAACATGTGTAAAAATTACATTTATAATTTGTGAAATTAAGGTAAGAATTGTCTAAAGGTAAGTATTAGTATTTGTGTATCTACATTTTTTAAAAATATTTAACTATGCTGCAATTAATTCAAACTAACTGCTATTATGTAGGTGTTACAAAACAATGTAATTATTTAACGATAAGATTAAATATAGAGAAACTCGAACTCGGGCATCTAAAAGACGTCCAGTTCGAGGGAACAATATTACGTTATTATTATACAGAATCATAAGATACCTATTATATTTAAATTTAGAAGTAGAAAGAAATAATATTTCTATGTATAACATATAACAAGAATAATATGTCGGTAATGCAAACCAAAATCATGATTATTTGTGCACAATAAAAATGGCATTAATCTGTGTTACATATTCATACTACCCCCTGCGTAATAAAGGCATCGTAAAACTTAATATAAAAGAGTGCATTCAATGTTTGTATCATCTTAACCATAATTCATACATCGTATTTATATACATGCGATAACATGTATATTATCGCATGAGTTTAGCATGATTCATTACCTATGTATATTCTATTATATTTATCTTATAAATACGCTATGCTATTAAAAGTGTTACTTATCTGTCGAATTAACTGAAAAGCAATAACATCCTGCCCTAACCAAAGGCGGGGTGTTTATTGGACCTATATATTCGTATTTGTGTTAAATGGGATCATATTTGCAGTAAATACATGCATATACACCAATTCATACAATCACTTTATGTTAGCTAACCCTATTCCTATATGGGAACTATGGTATACATGTTAATTTATATATTTAGTAGTAATTAAACTCTAGGTATATATATATGCTTATTTATACAATTTTTTCATATACTCATTTACTATTAATCTAGGAACTATACAATAAAATTGCCAGCCTTTTCAAAAAGGTTGGATTTAATATTGACTCGTCCTTCCTTATTCCATACGAATCCAATATTTCTGAAGAAAAACAAAGAATAACATAATTAAACATTAGTTAAAGAATAGTTTATGAGTTATATGGTAAGGTAAGTATTATTTATTCATTTATATACATTTAGGGTACATTGCGCTTATCCGTAAAGACCGTGGGGGTCACTAGTTGAAAGTATATAAATAATTCTAATAAAATACTATGAACTGTTAATTTGTATTGAACAATACCATCAGCGACGAGACAAGGTTGTAAAGACAGAAAATATGCTATAGCATTTTGTCCAATTAAACGAAGATCAGCGAGACCGTTATCCACTTATATTTAATGTGTGATGAAGTATTAATTTGCAAAAACACTATCTACTGAGTGTAGGTAAGTATGTTATTTTTTATTTGGTTGAATAAAACATAAGGCTTGTATCGACTTAAACCATATAATGAAGCATGGGTGTATATCCTTTCTATAATGTGGATTCTATGTATTCCTCAATTGTATGGCTTGTATTGTACTTAAATGATGTATATTGCATGATGTGTTTCTGATGTACTTGGGTCTGATGGTATTAAAAATAGTCAATATGTGACTGGAGATGGGACACAATAGTGTTATAAAATGAAGCGTGTGTAATTAAAATATACTGCTTATATTACCTCTTCAATGTAAAGGCGTACGTATTAAGATCTAAGTAACTGAAAAAATATTTGATAATAATTGGGATTGCGTAGTTAGGATGCATTAGGATTGCTTCACTCACTATGGGTGTATGGTATAAACCGTCTAATAACTGCAGTATTTTTTATGATTTTTGTTCGTACTTTGAGAGGGTATTTATAAGTTTGGGAAGATGCGTAAGGAAGCTTAAGACGTAAAAGCGTTGAAGATTGTGTTATCAGTTAATTTTTTATGAACTTCCAGTATTTTGGGATATGTATGGGCCTCATGATTTTTTCTTCGTGGGGGTAAATGCGTAAGCTTATTCTTTGCATCTTATCTGTAGAAGTAGTGCGTAGGAGCTGGCATGTGACACAATGTACGTGTGAATTATTTAAAATAAAATTTTTAATTAAATTGTAAGTGAAGTAAGTGGAGCGACCTATTTGGTTTAAATTTGAATTGTTGTGTTTATAAACATTTTTAAAAAATGAGAGAAAAAGTTCCTCAACCCGGGTGCAGTAGTCAGCCGGGGAAAAAACAACATGGAGGGAAGCAACCCCGAATCCAAGTCTCCGGTTTCCCTACTCGAGCGGCCCTACTGGAGGTAACAATTGTTCTGAGCATTTTTTTTTATTGTAGTATTATGTGTAGTCAGATATATATACTTTATTATAGCATACTAATATAATTCTTGAAACTATATCAAGGCGTATTTGCTTCTTAAAGATGTATTCAATTATTATTATTATTACGTGTTATGTATGTTTGTCGGGTGGGATTGTAATATATATATAGATGCACCAAGCTCGTAAATCCCTTAAAGGTACAGTCACAGAAAGACCATAATATTATTATTGCAAAAATACCTAACGAGTACTATGTACCTATATGCTACTGTAGGACTACACAGATTGATGAGAAACTCCAGAATTATAACGAGATGCGTTTAATTATATATGAGTTTTGAAAAAAAAATTAATTTAAGACTTTACTTGTATTTAAAGGGAATATTAATCTCTATATAATAGTGTAGTAGGGGCATAACATACGATATAACTAAATGGAGCCAAAGAGAAATTCGAAATGTAAATCTATAAGCTGGCATCGTAATATTATTATAATATGTACAAGATTAAATGTGTGGGTAGCCGTTGGAACATGTCGATTCGTATAATAGAATTCGTATATAGCTTTAAACATTGAATCCAAGAGTACATTAATCCAAAAATATAGATACGAAAAGAGACAAACAAGACAACGTATTAATTTTATTATTAAATTAAACTTCAACTTTATTTGCACTCGCAGCACAAACTATTACTAACTAGTCCGATCCGATTAAACATAGGATCTCGCATCTTTTATTTACTCTAGTCAGGGCTAGTCACGTCATGACGGCGGAGATTAATTACGGAAAATTTAAATCTTTTTTGTACCTATTCTAGTCTTTTCTAGTCGAGGAGTTGGGCAATTACTCTAGTCATTTTAATTTTAGTTAGAAATGCAATTTTTTAGTCATAATTTTAGGCAATGTATTTGGAGTCTGCTAGTCAAGTCATGAAAAAGGGTGAGATGTTGGCTCAAAACGAAGTAGTGAGTCGAATGGGAGACGTGCGGAACATGTGTCTCGCACCCCATACTTTTACTAGTCAGTACTAGTCAAGCCACGGCGAGGGTATAAAAAAAAGCAAAATTTTTACGCTATTTTTATGATTATACTAGTCTCTTCTAGTCATAGGTAATGTGCATCAAGTCTAGTCATATTAATTTTAGTTATTAGTTACTTATATATTAAAAAATCTAGTCATAGATATAGAGTGGGCTAGTCAAGTGGGACTTGTGCGGGTAGCTATGTTGACGCCGATAATCACTATTTACAAATAGCTACACCGTGTGTATTTTGGGTAATGGAAATTTGTCTCTAGGTGTGTAATTGTAGACAATGACTAAAAGGCAATTTATACTTAAAAAGTGAACGAGGGGATTAACTCAGGGAAAAATTTATCAATTATATGGGAGGGAGAAGGGAGGAATTTTTTTTTACTGTTTAATTAGGCTTGAGTTCCGAATGTTTTTTCATGGAATAATGTTATGAAGGAGCTCACTAGTATCACTTGTATCCCAGTAGAGACAGCTACAACTGTGACATGGCGCTTGCAAGATATAATTTTTACGAATAACAACAATCCAATTAAAAGCTCATCTGAACTGGTTTCCTGAAATGTAAATTGACATTTAACTTGGTACAGAAAACAATGACTTTCCGAAATATAATGATTAGGTAATAATTCTGCAAAATAGGTTTTTGGCATTTCCTATCAAGCACATAATATAGCACAATTTAACGTATTAAGTCAACATTCAAACAGTAAATGTAATGTAAGAATGTTAGTTTTCAACAGTAAACAAAATCTTAATCGTCACAGAATCCAGCACATATGATGCATGACTGGGCAAAGCACACGAAACTTCGAAATGTGACTAATAATTATATATCGATATTATGTATTGTTTATCTAATGTAATATTTTATATTTTTCCTTGTGTTAATTTTTAAACACTTCCATGAACACATGTATCCGAATACTTAGTTTGTAATTATATCTATATTTGCTAGAGGAAAATAAACTTTTGACAATTCGTAACTGTCGATACATAATTAAATTGACTAAACTATTGACATTAAAAAATTATGTGGAAATGAAAATGTGACGACCGCAATTTTAGATAATCTTAATTTTTTAAACACTTCCATGAACACATGTATATTCGAGCGCTATTTTGCTAAACGTTAAAAACTGCCGCTGAATTTTCGAATTTTCACGCAAATATTAATTTAGCAAGTAGTGCGCACTTTTGAAAACTATGTAAATAGTACAGTCCCCACTTTTGAAAACCATGTAATTGGAACATTTTAAAGCTTCGAAAAATAGAACATTTTTGACTTTTTGAATAATGTGTAAAAAGAACGTCTTTAACTTTCAAACAACATGGAACTACATCATTTGGACTTTCGAAAAATGGAACAGTTTAAATTTTTGAGAAACATGTAGCTGGAACATTTCGACTTTCGAAAAAATATGTGAATAGATGGGACGGAACTTCCGTTACAATCTTCAAAACAGAGAGACTGAATTATGAGCTGCAGTGAGTACGAGAGGAGGCAGAGAAAAAATGAATAAAAGTACTTCGGAGTGAACAGAAGGTAGGGGCTGTGCCTGAATGATTTGGTGGGTAGAGTGGGTGGGCAATACAAATAGTGTGGCCAAGTTATACAGATGAGCCATTACGTATTATTCAGGGACGGAACAAGGGGGAAAGTAGTGGTATGGGCAACATCATGTATGGACGAAGCCATGCATATGAATAGAGTGGACGGGAGTAGAGAGGCGCTGAAGTAGATGAGATGAGAGGGACTGAGCGGAACAGAGATGCCTATATGTAGGAATAGGATGCGAGCTGGGGCCAATCTCGCCACTATTTGTAGAGGGAGCATAGGGACTACGCTGATATAGCGCGGCGACCGCGGTGGTTGCTGCGATTATTTCCTGGATGTCCAGGGAAGACTCTCGCTGTCTTTCTAGCGCGGTGATGGTTTTGGTATGGGTGAAGATTTAGATGTTGATTTTAGATCTGGCACTGGTACTGGTACTGGTACTAATACTGGTGCTTACTATAAACACGTACGCAGTCATGGCCAAATCCAAGACAGGCATAGTATAGTAAGTATAAGGCAAGAAACATTAGGAAGTGAGACAACTAGGGGCTCCAATGCTACTGTTTCCTACTGGTGTCAGTCATTTGGTCTGGCACTGGTAGTAATACAGTAATGTGAGGGGACTTCACACGTGTAAAGATTATGTGCTAATGCTCTATGAAAGTTTTGTAGTCTGTTTATTATTTTTATATCATACATGGGAAATAATTTAAACACTCAAATTGTGTATATAAATATTGATTTCTTCTTATTTCTACTAGTTATTATATATTATGGTTACTGGCAGTTTTCTTATGTTTGAGAGTTTGTAATAATGACAGAACTTTTTACCTATTTATTATTATTATTTCGCTCGCATTTGCCACTTTTTGAGTCTTCTATCTTTTATATACTATTCTATACAATTAATGAATGAATTAATTAAGTCTCGGAGCTACATTGAATCGTAATAATAATAATCATAATAAGTCCGCAAGAATAATAATTTAATTTTTTGGTCTTTCAATGTCTATCAACTAGAAAAATTTTACAATGAATTGTTTACTATTGGCCTTAAAATAGAATATAAATTGTCAATATCTAGAAACCACAGAGTATTATCGAGTATATTGGATCAAAAATAATAGAGCGGCTGATTTAGTACAAGCCGGCGGGGTCAATGGGGATCATGATTATTGTCAGCAGTTTAGTACTTAAATTGTAGAGTCTGGTTTAGACTTGGAGCGTTATGCTATCTACTTAATAAATAATGATTTGCTTTTTGACTTAAGATAATTTGCACGGGTCTCTTATTCAGTGGAACTAGGCCAGAGAATTTTACATAATGAAAATATCCTTCATCACTTGGGACAGAACAACATCACGAGTAATTTTGGTTATGTGTGGTGTATTATATGGATTATAAGGAATTATATATGAATACCAAACAACTTATGGGTGTATATTTTTATCTTTTAATGACAACATTCTGGTACTGCGTTAGAACCAACTTTTATAACACACATCGGCACTCCACGAGTCGTGCGTGTGGTTCGTATAAAAAACATGAATGAAAAAACAAATATAGACACTAGTTGTGTCTTATACTTTTGGAAGAAGTGTTTTTTATTCAAGCTGCTTCTAAAAGTTTGTTCTTTAAGTAACCAGAATATACAAGAACAATTTTTTAACTTATATCTACTGGTTCGCTATCAAACCGGAACCGAGTAATTGAGATGCTAGATTCAATTTAAGAGAGTATGGTTCCCTTCGTTTAAATATTATCCAAAAAATGTGTCAATTTTGTAATTATTGAAACAATTATATTGGTAGTGTGTACTGTTGAAATGGTAATTCCTCCGAAAATATCTATAATTTGGCTGATTTATGTATGCATCTTCAATTACTTTCGCTATGTTATGTATTCATTGTATCACTAAAACTTATTAACTTGCTCATTCTATTATTTCATATGTGTTATATCTATTGTGTATATGTAAATTTAACCTCAATATATTGTTTGTGAGTGACCACGCGTAAATTTATCAAAAAAAATTATTGAGGTACCGATATAGTAAACTACTTAAAATGACGATTGTCTCATATATAATACGCCATGAAAAAGACTCATCCATTATCTGTGCCATTTAAATATTTTGTATTTGAAATCTGTTATGCTTATTCTTGATCGTTGTAATATTGAAGCAACCCTATTGAATGAAGTCTGTCCTTTGTGTTTGATTATTGATAAATTGTTTGGTGATGATGATAAATCTGATTTATGATTTAACTAGTTGATGTCGTGACGGTTCATATCATTGAAGTAATTCAAATTTTTATACTGTCACTAAAATATCTTGTAATCTACTTATACTATTTTCTTGGGAGAACGTGCCTATCTGATCGCTATATCAAACTTGTGAGGAACTAACTGTGTCTATTTAGTTTCAATATGTGTATTCAATGTAAATGTATGCGAGTCTTTATAAGTGGGTCAATGTGTCGCTCATCTAAATTATTTCTGACTGATAATAATGGCATTCCAAAAGGTTGGAGATCAATCTTAAGTAAAAAATATCTAATGTCGCGCTTGAAAGAATTGTTCATACAACTTTAAAAATAGTGAATGCTACATCCATTACAGTTTCACTGTAAATAATAATAATTATTAAGTTACTTATTACTATCATGCTATAGATATATAAATATAATATATACGTCTATTTAAAACGTATTGCTCCTTGTGTATCGACATGTTGATCGTACCAATAATTTTTCACTCTTAACAGTAGTATTTTATTTTTATGGTCTACTTTAATATACATATATATAACAGAAGTCAGCGGGTCAATAATATGTGACTCATACAATTAAATCAAGCTTTTTGGCCATGTCGTTTTGGCATCTCTTTCATAGATTTGATCTACTTTTTATATTTCCTGGATCCATTTCGCTTTTAATACATTACTTATAATTGATATTTGATATATAACTACATGCGTTTATCCTTCCTTTATGACTTATATTGTCGCACATAAGAATTTATTTTTTCATGTCTAAGATATGCCTATACAATTTTAAGTTTCGAGTATACGCCTTGCAAATGATACTTGCCAGAATTTGGCTTTATCGTGAAAAGTAAGTCATACAATTCTAATATTCCCTATTCAAAGCCACCGAGGCACAAATTTCATTTCCCCTATCTTCTGATGAGATAAATATATATCAAGAGAAAAGCAAATGTACTGTAGACTGAATCATTTTTATTTTAATATGAGCATAAATAAAAATAATAGTTAAGCAAAATAATCTCATAAACCCAAATATATTTACTACAAATGATACTCGCCCGTGTAACTATGGCTTTATCGTATTTGGAGAGATGAACAACTAGGCATGTATGATATTGCTTAACAAAAAATTCTTGGAGTATTCATGCTTTAAAAATGATATTCATTGATAATTCAACTTTATCGTGATCCTTTATTCGTAAATAACGCAAAAATTTAGAAAGTATGTTCCCTATTTTGACATTTATCTAAAATTTTAAAACATTTTAACCCTTCAGTACACTTATTAAACCGCTTTGCTAATTTTATCTGAATATTTATCTATCTATGGCTTATTTAATGAAAAGCTCATGTTATCAAAAAAAATTACCAAATTTTATCGCTAATTACTCCAACACTCAAAATAAAATACTATTGGACATTACAATATAATACTTCAAGGGTTGAGGTAAAACCTGTTTTAGTACTTTATGCTGAGGCGCGAGTGGAAATATAAAAAGACATTCTCTGGGATGCTTTGTGCGACAAAAACAGGATAAAAATGCAGAATCAACATATATTGCTCAAAGTATTTATTATTATTGACTCTATTCTTTATCATATTTCTAATTGGTAATTTAAATATAGCTATAAACTTAAGAAATAATAGTACTTATCTTTGTTAATTGAAGAAATTTGTGTTGCAGCACCAAGGGGATGAATCTTCTAAATTAGTACATCGTCTTTTTGCAAGTTCGCCACGAACAGAGTTCATAAGTTTATAATTGATATACAGTTGCCGTTTGATACGTTTTCTTTCCGATTTTGAAGGTGGGGAGTTGGGATTGAAAAAAAAGATATGAACAAATCCAGGTGAGAAGCTTTGTGCTTCAGCTTGGGTAGAAATCTTCAATTTTTTTCGTTTCTTATTGAGTGTATTAGTCAGCATCGTAGGTTGATCGTGTGGGGGGTGATTCTGTAGTGGAACGTGGGCCTGGTGAAATTCTCGAGGAACAGGTAGAGTAGTCTGATTTTGAGCTAAAGTCAGGGGTTAATGTCGTCTGGGCTAAATGGTTCTTCTATAGTAGCGTTCATTGTGAGTTTCGTTGGTGCTAACGGTGGGCTGCACTATTTTACTAAATTGCACGTTTTTGTTAATATTACTTTCATTTTTTGTTTGTGGTAGTGGCTCTGGAATTGGTTCTGTTTGTGGCATTGGCACCCGTAGGGCAAAGAATTGAACCGGCGTTTCTTTGGGAGTGAGGGTGTTGAATTGAAAAAGTCCAACGTTTTCTGTGGATTTAAAAGTATTCTCAGACCCTACGTAGTAAATAGGAACCGTTTTTTCGTTATCAGGTGTGACCATAAAGGTAGGATGTAATATATGCATGGCAGTTTCAATCTTTGCATTGCGGATTTCTTCTTTTATCTCTCGGTCTCGCATCGTATCTCGAAGTGTAGATATTTCTATTTGATTACTACCGTTGAGTGTTTGAATGTCTTTTATGTGTCTTTCACATGCCGAAACTGCTGGTCTGAACTGTTACACTACTTTAGAAAAGTCAGCGCAGTGTCGACTCATGTGTGCACTTAGCCCTTGGATTTTATCGTGAATATCTTTTTTCTGAGGATTTTTCTTCCAATCTTTTGGTATGTCTGATAAGATATCGTTGATTGTTTCAATAGAACTTCGTTGAACTCTGATATTAGTAAAAATGTGATCAATTTATTTTGTTAAAAAATTATGAATAAGTCCAACTTAGTCGATATGTAACTGAACTTGGTCGTAACTATCCGTCATATTGTCGAGGATTTGATCTGCAGTTGGTATTATGTAATTTGATAGTAAATTGAGGTTAGATTCTGAATAGCTCGTTTTCATTGTAACAGTTATTTAATACTTTTCACCAAATAAATGAAAAAACACCAAGTTATACTGTCAACTGGAACTGGGACGAAGCTTTAATTTAGGTCCGATAAAATCGTACGTTTGCTCTGCTACGTTTTACGTTATGGTTTTCGTCCGGGGGATTAAGGGCGAAAGTTAACCATAGTAAATTGGAGTATGATATGATAAGAGTGCGCAGTTGATTATAGTTACCGTTTATGTGGAAGCGTGAATGTGTTTAAGACTTAAATAATGAAAGAATGACTGTGGTTCAATACCAAATAATTAAGACTCAGTTAAGTTTAAATAAAGAAGACAGTTAGTCAAATAGTTATTGAATTATTATTAAATATGAGGTAGATTAGCTTTAAATAGTTCTTTTAAATGTTACTTTCAAGAAGGGGCAATTTAAATTAATAATTATAACGAGAGAATAGTAATTTCTATACTTGACTTATAATTCCAATAAATAATAATAATTATAAAACAGTGAGCAAATACAAAATATAAAGAATCAGAGAGTCAAAGTGACTCTCCTTCAGCTGGTCCAAGTAAACCCAAAGTAATGCTGCTGATCGCTACTGCGTAGCGTCATTTTATACCCTCATGTCGCTACTCCGTTGTGCGTATTCCATTTCGTAATTCTCTTCTTTTTCTCTGTAGCTCATTTTGGTCTTAGATCCACGCTCTTCTTGCGTGTCTCATGTTCCACTTTTCCACATAGATTTTGACTCCTTCCATTGATTACTTTATTTTAGGTTTATATTATATGTCTTCTACGTTTATCCTGAGGGTGTCAAGGCCTCAGGATTTACACTGTAACACTTGCATTGGAAACTCGTGAACATTTGCCATGTGTATTTTCAATGGCGAAACTTGACAAGCTCTCAGCTCCGTATGTACCTTCCATGTATTTTTAGCCTTTTTTTATCTTGAAAAATGGAGTTTATTCTTGGTCGGTTTAACTGTTAATTGCGAACAAACTATAAATTAAATAATAACCAAAAACTATACAGCACTTCTCCCTTGCTTTTCTGGGCGATTAAAAAAGGTTTCAATTTAAAATCTTAAAAAATGCGACCTGTAGCGTGCGACCAACTGACATTGTGACAGACAGACAGACACCAGACACCAGACCAATAGATGCTTGCTCAGCATCTAAAAAAGGGGGCTCTATTTTATTAGTACCAAAAGATGCATTCTTAAATTATATATTTTTGGGTAAGACGGGGTATGTTTACAAGTTAAAATTTTTTAAAACATTCCAGATTCAGTCTAGATAAATAAAACTAATTGTATTAACGCTTTGTCAGTTGACAGTTGAATTATCTGTTGGGAAAATTTGAGTTCATTCAAGAAAATATTTCTATACTTCTCCCTCCTTTTATTCATTATTCGTTGTTCCTGTAAAATTTGCCTAATGTATTTATTTCGTTTGCCAAACAAATTCAAATGGTGCATGTCTGTCTGTCTGTCCATCGCGTTGTCCCTTGCTACAGGTCGCAATTGTGAATCGATAAAATTTAAACAACTTTTAATCACCCACAAATGCGAAGAAGCAGTGCTGTATTGTATTTAGGGTTGATCAGACGCACATTTTTCCCGCAATTACCGATTAAATGCAGCAACGTGTGGAGCAGCAGAAATAAATGACGACAAAAACGGGTGTCAAGTATATCTTTATATGCATGTACATACTTGACTCTGAACCAAGGTTGTTAGGTACACTCACCGTGCGTTCAAGTTTTGCTCCTATGTACCAACATGAAATTTTTTTACAAAATTAGATTACGATCATTTGTACTTAGCTATTTACATGCTCAGGGGTGGCTGGGTGATTTAGAATCGAAAAAAATGGAGCTATTGGCGCGGCAACCGAAAGTGAGGTCTGGCAAGGATAAAGCTGCCATTTACTTGCATGCAAAAGTTATCCTTGCCAGACCTCACTTTCGGTTGCCGCTACTGTACTCACCTTGAGAGTGGGTCGCTTGTCATCTCATGTTAAGGTAAGCCACTTATGCAATGTTCTAAATGGCGACATAAAAAGTAGGTGGGTCAAAAAACTTTTTCACATTTTTTAGCTGCATGTCATGTACATACCTACAGATGAAACCTCGTCTATAAATACCGTCCTTCAAGCATCTTAATTTTAAGTAGTCCCTTTTAATAGAAAAACTTTGACAACATTTCCAATTTATCATTTAACGACATGTTATGCCCATACTTGTGTGTTATAGATGGTAAGGTATCGTCCATAAATGGCGTCATTTAAATATCATAATTTTAAGTACCCCTCTATTCCTCGTTGGTGTAAAAATTTCATAAACTAATGTCGTTGACATGAAATGATACCAGTCGCCATTCAGACCTCCTAGCCAGACCAATGAAGTCATTAACGGACGATCCTGAAAGTGTAACTCGTTTAAATACAGCATAGAAAGTCACCAATGATATTAAAACGAAATACTCTCGTATTTTTTCCAGACTATTTTTAACTACATGCCATGTACATACGTATATGGGGTATAGGCCGGTTTTGGCTGATCGTCCATAAAGGGCGTCATTTAAATATCATCATTTTGAGTATCTCTCAATCAGTAGTGCAATTATTTCGTAAAGGGACGTTGATTACATCGAAAAATTCGAGTCTGCAGTTCCAACACCGGCGGTACTTCTCGCACGCTCACCTTTCTTATCGATGTCACTCGTACAGTTAGCACTCGTACCGGTACTACTCCGGCAAGCACCTCTTGCAGCGGCACCACTCATGCCAAATACGCTCTTACCTAGTCCACTATTTAATGAAAAAACCTATTTATGTGTTGATTCTGTATATAATTTAATAACGTTTTCAGTGGCTAAAAATAGTATAGGCAAGATACACTGGTTAGGGAGCGTTCACAAATGATATCATCGCATTTAGCCAATTCTCTGACCTACCTACCCCTCGTCACCCATGTTAAGCATAGGGCAAATCGTCATTTTTCAGACCCACCTACCTACCCTACTGATGATATCATTTGTGAACGCTCCCTTACTCCATAAAAAACGTTCGATTCAGAATTGCAACTGTTTGCCAAAATTTAAATACTATGATTTTTTCTTTATTTGATTCTCCATGACTTCCTTTATTTCTATTTTTTGATCCAATTAAAAATGTTATTGGTATATTCGAACAATTATTGACAATTTAACTTTGTTCAAGGCTTTTAGAAATTTAAAATTACGGTTTTCGAAAATTAAAAATTCTAGGCAACAATTTATCAAAACGTATACGAGCTCAGGCGCTATATGCCACACCACACGTCGGCCGAGGAGGTGAAATACAAACATTAAATATCATTTCGAAAGAACATTATACACATTTAAAAAACTGGTGAATAGAAACCAAAGTCCACCTTTTAAATACTTGTAAAAAATAAATTTTTCTTTTTTCATCAATTTTTAACTAGAAAATTTGTGAAATAACTTTTAGTAAGCAATTTGAACATCTATTTGACTTTGTGAATTTTATTTTCTCATTTAAGTTCTTGATCAGAAGTTTAAATATTGAATTAATATGGCGTCTTATTACGTATTATAGCACTGTCTTTTGTCAGGATGTAAGGAATGAATTTTAAAAGTGTGTGTTTGCATTTTATTACAGAAATTCAATCCTGGCAACAGGCAGTACCAATGCGTTATAAGATGTCGTATTTATCACATGTTTAAATTGTACGACAACAACTCAAATGAGAAACTAAAATTTACTTAATGAGATAAATTTGCAAATTAATAATTACAAGTTTTAAAAAAATCCAAATTTTGTAGATATAACGTTTTGAAAAACACAATACATATCTTCCTTGTACAAGTATTTAAAAAAGGTGCATTACTATATTTTATTCGTTAGTTACTTCCATTGAAACCAAAATGACAGTAGTAACGTACGAACAAGGATTTTTTATTCGCAACTGATAAGCTTTATTTTTAAGGGCAGAGGAAATTTAGTTAATTTAATTTAAAAGTATAAAAATATAAATACAAATAAATTCATAAAAATATTGTTCACTTGACACGATTAAACATGGACATATACAATAATTATAAAGATAAGGTCGCTATGGCGCTTTCTTTAAACTAACAATTATGCACATCTAGTTGTTTGAACACGCGTGTTTTTAAAATGGTTCAAGAGACCTGATCTATATTTAAATGCAGAGTGGCAACCTGGAAATGTGCATCTGTTTGGGGTTTCATCCGAATGAACTCCAGCATGCTTCTCTAAATTATCTTTGCTTCCAAATGCAGTCGCACAAATCTGACACACGAATGCGCGTCGAGCTTTGTCGTAAGCACGTGCTTCATGATTATTCATATGTTTTTGGAAATTAGAGCCTTTAATTAGTCTGAAGCATTCTTGACACTTGAGCGCTAAAATATTTTTTCGAACTGGTTCTGTGGATGCAGCTGCTGCTCCTGTTTTGCGGCTGTTGTAGAGTTTGCATATGCCCACATGAATTCCTAACTGTGCACTTGAGCTGAATTGTTTTGAACATATTTCACATTCTAGTTCTAACTGGGAGAACACCGAATTATTTATTTCCACTGTAGTTGTTGTTGCTGTGGGTCCCGTTGGAGATGCGATTTTTTTGGTAGTGGAAGGAAGTTGATCGTTGTCTAAACAGATGATATCGTCGTCACTGTTACTCTGATTTTTGCTCAAGTATTCCTGTTCCGTATCTGCAGTGAATGTAGATGATGACCTAGATTCAGTCGACTGGGTCACATCGGAAGGTTCAAGTGGATTATGGTAAAGGTGTGTAACCGAATTAGTGTGACTTGTAATAAAATCTTCATTTTGTTGAGATGCTTCATATTTATTAATAGTTTCTTCCATCCATTCAGTTTTAATGTCAGAATTGCTTCCAGGTTTAGGGTTGCCACCATTAGCCAATGCTAATAAGCTTACAGGATTATCAATTTTCAAGTTGGTACTGGTTTCAAATGTCTCAGAAATAAACACAGGGTCAGAAGCTTCTTGCTTTTCTCCAACACAAGGTTTGTCCTCAAAATTATTTTTGAACTGCGGTTGAGCTTGAACAATGGCAACGACTTTCCCAAAACTGAAACAAACCACAAACAATTAGCACTAAACAAAAACAAACAAACATTTCGTGATAGTTGCATAGTATTGTCATTGATTGTGTTTAGCATCAAGCTATAATTACAATTATATTTAAACTGAATCAAAAATAGTTAGACATAAAAAAGATTCCAAAGTATTCCAAATTCCAAACTCAAAGATTGTATCTTACTTTGTTAGTTCTGTTTCGTCGGTGGGTTCTACAAGGGATTCTTTAAATACGATGCACCGGGATTTTGTAAGTTTAGTAAAATGAAATTCCACTTTGTGAGTGCAAAATTCATGAGTAGATTTAAAAATGAGTTCGCAATATCTACACATGAAGCCCACATGGAATGACATGGTACTTGTTTTAATATCCATTTTCAAGTTTACGGTCAAAAGTATTTTGATTCAGTACTAAAAACTAAATAGAGATAACGAACAATACCTAACCGCAGTAAGTAACAAAACATATTGTTAAATAGCACAATAGAAACCCGTCTAACAACTAAGTCAAAGTATATTAAATTTAAAGGTAAAACTGTACAAGGTTCAAAATATTACTATAGCTAGGTAATTAACTTTTAAAATTGATTGCGAGGTAAGCCCCCGAAGCGGTTTAAGCGGTAAGCAGAGTATAAGCACTTAAGTATTTTAGTAATTTACTGAAGAACAAATAAAATCAAACTAAAATTCAATTTTGTCATTTATTTTGGAAAATTTAATAATTTAATATTTAGAATAATTTGCACTTATTATTTCTTAAACAATTCAGTAGTTTATTAGTATTGTTTTAAAATTTAAAAAAATTACAATTCAGATTCCAATTTCGAAAAGTGGCGCAGATTGAGTACTGGATTCTCAACTGTAAAAGTACATAGGTAGTTATAGTACAGACATTGACTGACAATTTTCAAGGAATAAATCAGCGTGGTCTGAGTCTTCTGCGTTTGTACATGGTCCAGTACCAAAGTACCAATTTAACCAATTAGAACAGTAGCATTTGTGAGTATTACTTAATTATACTAGGAATGATACAAATATTAGGACATCACATCCCGTATTGGGAAATGGATTATATGAATGCGTTTTTAACAACAAGGCAATAAACGGTTGAACGACAAAAGTAAAAATGTGGGCTGAGGGTCATGTTTCTCTTCGTCAGCGAAAACATAAAACAAAAGGTCCAATGCTTTGTATAGGAAAAGGCTTGTAATTTGAACGTCTATAGAAACTTAATAAATTGGAAATATTCATCCGTGTGTTAAAGGAGATATTACAATTTGTTACCAATGATGTACATATCATACATATAAATTCCATGTTGAAATAAAATGTAAGCACTGAGCAAAAATAATAACACAAGCCAATGAGGCAGGAATGCACTCCTGTTAGAATGTGAATCAATTCATATTATACTAAATACTATTTAATTAAATAATGTACCTTCCTAATGCGTAAATCTGTCCATTTACACGTTTTTGAAAATTGCAAAATGTTACAACAGAAACATACATAGTATATGACATATGAAAGGATCCTCAGTGCCTCCTGTCCTATCCTTTGCATGACCATTTAATTATGCATTAGACCCGAACCTACTGACGTAAAAACTACCTAATTTTGGTTCGAAAAAAACTGCCCAGTTTGAATAAAAACCTGCCAACCGGCTAAAACCGGCTAAAACCGGCTGAAACCGGTTGAAACCGGCTGAAACCCTGTACCTAATTTAATTAAGTGCTGAAACAAAAGTTGCAGTGAATTTTTGGTGTTGTATCACAGTAAATAGGCTGTGCACTTTACATATTTTATAATAAAATATTACTTTTATTTGTTTTTTGTTAGAATTTAAAAAAACAAATGCAAAATTCTTTGACAACAATAATTTAATCCCAGCCAATTTTTTGCTAAAAAGGACTGCAAAACAGCAGTACTTAAACACAATATATTTAGTCTATTAATAGAAAAGCAAATACATATGTTTTAGTCACTTTTAATTCAATTTTAAGGATTAAATCAGTTTTAGCCGCTAAAAGCCGTTTTGACCCAAAAACTCAAATTTTGGAGGACCGGTTTTAACCGGTTTTAACCAGTTAAAACCGCTTAGTTTTAGCCGGCGGTTGAAACCACTCCCTAACCCTGCTAATTTTCCTCTACTTATCTGATGTACAAAAGGACCACCAAAAGACCAACGCACATTTAAACTAACAAACTTGACATTAGTTTCTATTATTATTAAATATATTAAATAAATAAAATACCTATTATATACCGTGTAAGGATAACTACCAACATGTTCTCTTTCCAGCTGTAAAAAAATCAGGAAGTAACCTATACATAATATACAAAATTAAACATATATCATTATTATATCAAACCAAGGGTCAATATAACCCTTGTACTTACAGTAAAATTTGTAAATTACCAATGTCCAAATCGACTAAATTAATAATTTATAAAAAATTAATATTATTATTAAATTATTATTTTTGTAATATTTAAAAAATCTAATTTTTACCACCAAACATCAATTCTCCAATTTGAATTGTAATAATACGAACGTATCTTGTATCATAAAGAGGTTTTGTAAGGGCCAATGGCTACATATCAACTAGACGAAATAAATCATTCATTCAATAATTCAACTGCCTTAAGTTTTGAAATGTGTCCATTTAAGTGTTAAAATTGTAATAAAAACTGGTCAGTGCGATTACCTCCAAAAACAATAAGGCAGTTTTTTCTTGCATTTGTTGTCGTATAAATGTAGTTTTAAAAAAATCCGTTTAAAACTGTCACGTCACATGTGGGGCATGAACAACAGACAGACAAACAGACAGACGGACATGACTATTTCAATAAATTCTTAAGCTCAGTCAGCATCTAAAAGAATAGTGTGTTATAGGATTCACACTATGCATAAATTCAGACTATAGTGTTTAAATAGGTAACGTAATTTGTGGCCGGCTCTTTACTAATCACGTTTCATATTGATTGAAAAATCAATACTGAATAAATATGATAGAACTTATGACGATCTTTTTCTTGTTCCTTGGATTCAGTTGAGTAGTAAAGTTGAACGGTTGAACCTTTCTATTTCTGTATTACAGCCCTCCAGCCCCCTAGCCTCAAGTCCAACAGCTTCCAGTCGACTCCACGAACAACAACAAAATATTTACTCAGAATTTCTTTCCTTGCCTAAATATTATTAGGGATCGTTCACAAATTACATAATCGGTGAAATTAAGGGGCCTATACTTGGCCACTGCTACATTCTATCTATGTTCAACATACCCCATCACGCAATGGTTAGACTGATCAAAGTGGGGTGTTGTATGATAGCAACAACGGGGACTTCTTCATGATGCCATTTGTGAGGGATCCCTCGTTTAGTTGTTTCCTTTGCGACTCTGCCCTTGGTACTTTCTATTATCCCAAACACAAAGCAACAAAAATAAGACAAATGTTTAAATAGTGATAATATTTCCAGTCCAGTCAGTTCATCTCATCAATCCAAACCAGTAGTTTCTTACAACAGCCTATTTACGTTTTTCTAATAATTTTTCACGTACATAAAAGATTTTGCAATTTTATAAAATAATTATTATAACTAGAACAAAAGAGAACATTTAAAAATTTTTTTAGAACTTACAATTATCATCTTTTTGTACTTAACACATTTCCTGTAAAACTAAAAGGGTCTTTGCGGCGCTTCTGGGATTAAAATACCCACTTAAAAATATGCCGCGCACATGTGTTGGACATCCAGCACTTCCAGCCCCGTCTTTATTAGCAGAACCATTGGCAGTACCGGTACCGGTACCAGGACCAGAACCAGATCCATCTGGCGATGTCATTACAAGCCCAGAAGGATAACAAACTCATTACATATGGCGAAGGTTGTGGTCGTCGATGTAGCAGATCAAGTTTTACTACGCGCTGAATATTAGGACAATTTTAGTCTGCTAAATCATGATAGATTTTACAGCATTCATTACATAATAATGCTAAAATATGAAAAGGCCTTCAGAATGTGATCATTGTTTCCACAGTTTCTGCCATAACTGTTATTTAACTGGTAACTAATTGAATTATGAAAACAATCAAATAATCTTTGTGTTAGCATTAATTTGTAAATATTTAATTTTAGTAGCTAATTAAAACTACAACTAATGTAACTGATATTTGTGCACTCAAGTTTAAATTTAATGAATGTTGCGAAAATAAATATTTACTTGTCATTCTACTTTTTCCATTGCATTGCAAAGCAAGTTTTTTCTGCTAAACAACTTAAATGGTGGTTTAATGGGTGCAAAACACATAATTCCTTCTGATTTAAGACCGCTTCTGAACCCCGACCAATGCAATTCAAGTATCACCTACAATGGTATATTGCATCAATAAATAATTTATAGCCAATTAGACTGGGATTACATTATTACATCCGATATTTAGTTTTTTAAAAGTACATTTTTTTGAATTTCCCGTCAAATCTTAAAACCAAAATTTCGACACGTAAAAGTCAATGTGAGTACACATAAATGATATACCATTGAAACCGGAATGAACAGGCAAACCTATTTAACTTGTAGTGCCAGCTCAGATCATGAATTATTTTTAATTGTAATTAAAAAACTTAAATAAGTTTTTGTAAAAATTGACTGATGTTAATGCATGATACATCATTTTAAAGCCCTTTAAAAACTAAGAAAACGGGTATTCTGTTTTAGGCTTCCGACGCATGTAAAAATTTTTAGGCGGAATTTTCAAAAAAATTAACGGTTTTTCAAAAAAATGCTACACGTTTGTGAGTAAATTCTACCAGAGTCCAATATTCGAAATCTACTCGTCGTTACCTTCTGACGATGAGTGGTACATCACACGTTGAAATGGGTCAAATATTTTGATATCCTGAAAAATCCGGTAAATTATGTAGATATGTGGTGATTAATAAGAATTAAATAATTAAAACATCTTATGAGTGACAGTGACGGCACTGCGGGCAGAAATCGCATTACGAAATTGGAACTTGGAATTGTGGTTCAAAAATTAGCAATTCACCAAAGTAATGTTTACAGTTCAGGGGCGTAGCTGGGGGGGTTGCCCGGGGGCCCGGGCAACCCACGAAATTTTTGAATAACCACTAGATATGTTAATTGTTTCTCAACATAGCACATGAATTAACACTATAACAATCACAGTGGTATTTTTTTCAAGGCATTTTATCTTCAAAGTGCTAAAAAGTATGTAAATTTTAGATATACATGAATTACGACTTATGAAATTGGAGGGGGGGGGGGGGGGGGGTGTGTACGATAATTTTTTTTGACGGGCAACCCCCGAAATTTCACTTCAGCTACGCCCTTGTTACAGTTTAGTGATTGTGATTTGTAGTTTGCAGTGTATTTTAAATGCTCAATTGGTACTGGTCTACTGGTGTAACTGGTGTAACTGATTACAGCTGGTTACAGCTGGTGATCTGGTGAATGGTGTTATTGGTATTGGCATTGGTATCATTTGGTGTCTTGGTGTTGGTGTTTGGTTTTGGTGTCTTGGTGTTAGTGACGTTAGTGTTTGGATTTGGTGTTATTGGTGTTGGTGTTGGTGTTATGGTGTTATTGGTGTTTGTATTTTATCAAATTGAGAATAATTTCTCAGTACTCTTCAGCCCTTGATTTTTCAGTTCTTGGCGGGGAACTTTGAGTTTCAAATTCAAATTTACCTTTTCCCAATTTCCCATTCCCTTTCCAACATTCTACATTCTACATGCCTTCAGTTTTATTTCTGATAATTAATTATTCAAAAGTAATTTCACCTTTACAATTAGCTAGTTGACTGTCACCTGTAGCCTGTAATTCATTATTACGTCGCTGGACAATGCAACCAACCCAACCTGAGTGCAACTCAAAGCTACCAGTAGAGTAAGTGACACAAGTTTTTTAAAATAAATCAACACCATCATTCAATTTAAACTGCAAATACGTACCACATTGGGTCCACTGCCAATTGATTAAATAAAAAACAATTTACTACTAAATAGCCTAATCAAAAACAATTCAAATTAAAGTTTTTTTTGTTGTATTTCAGTTTTTACTCTGACAACAAAATGAGTACAAACTCTGTTCCAAAACGTATGAAAATTGACGCTGCTGATTTAGGTGTTGATGACAATAAAATCAATAATAATATCGCCGGTTCATCAGGAGCAACATCCGAGTTACCATTTACTCAAGATGATGTTGATACTTTCATCGATGTATTCACAGAAGACGTGAGTGCCTTAAAGACTTAAAATATACAATTTAATATTTCATGGTTATCAAAGTCAACAATGCTAAATTGTTTCAAGAAGTAAACTACTTAATTACATAAATAAAATATTAAATGTTTAAAATTCAAAGAGGCTTTATGTTGTGTTTAGATCCTGCCAGAGATATTGGACAACCAACTGATTCTGACTGCAAAGGATCTGCTCAATTTTCGCCTGGTAAATCGCTGTTGGCGAGATGCAGCCACATCGGTCCTTCTTAAACGAAATATGTGTAGAATAGCTCTGGACTGCCATGAAATTATTTTTGACAAGGAGGGCAACCCAGTTTCTTACATTGAAGGACGGAGAATGAGGGAAATTGGAAATGAAAACCCAAGTTTCTCGAGATTCTGCAATTTTCACCAACCACTTAGCTTTGTGGCAGATCTATCTCAATTAATTTCGTCATCTCCAAAATTCCCATCCACCAGCATCCGCGTAAACACGCAGGGTTCAAGTGGGCACGAATCTGTCAAGTATGACATTACGACATGTAACGACTCTCATGGCCAAGATGAATATTGTCCCCAAAAGGATCTACTCCACTTTTTTTCCATTTATGGGAAGAAAATCAAAGAGCTTTCGCTAGAGAGTGAAATCTCCGAAAAATCCATTCAAGATCTGCTATACGTTCACATGCCACATTTAATTTCTTTAAATCTGTCAAGCTTTGGGTATGGCCTGCATGTTGGAGGCGTAGACTGGGCTGCAAGTGAAAATCCAGTTTGTCTCCCTTCGCCTTCAACATTAAAGCTACAGGAGATAACTTGTATACGGAATAGTAGAATCGCGCCAATCACATACAATTTTGTGAAGAACCTAATTCAAGTTTCACCAAACTTGAGGTGTATCAAAAGTGTTGATATAGGATCACTCGAAGTTTTGCTTAAAGTAGGAAAATGCCATCTTGTCCATGATTTAGATTTATCCTTTTCTCCCGAGATCCACCAAATGTCAACAATTCTAGAATTTTCTCAACTTTTGGCGGATTCTATTTGGAAGAAGACGCTCCCAAGTTTTAATTTAAGCAGGTTGGCAGTATCTCTTTATTTTGAATGCACCGAATACGATTCCGTGGTGAAGGTGCTAAATGTGATTTTGAGTGCATGTAAGAATTCGTTGAGAACTCTCTACCTTGAAATTCACCCAACTTCTCTCGTCAATATCATCATTCCCCCGCTTCCTCGTTTAGAATGTCTCAATTTATTTAATTGGAAATCAACACGATCATTGGTTCACATTCATTTCTCAGATGTCATCCGGTCGGTCATCCAAGCTGGAGGAATAACTGGGGATGAACCAGTTTATGACTTTGATGCACTTAGGTTGCAGAATAGAGACAACGAAAAAATTCCATCCCATTTTTTTCCACGTCTCCGTCAAGTTAACTTAGATTCGAAGAAACCTATGGGGGATAACCCTCGGAAACTCCTGGATTTCTTTTCGCTTGAGCATCTTGGGGGGCCTGACCAAGTCACGAAAATCCCAGGTGATACTCTTCCAACTGTCACAACTTTGAAATGGAACAGGTTTCCTCTGTACGGAAGCAGTATGTCAACATTATTCCCAAATGTTACCGATTTGACGATACGACTCAAGTCGCCCGAAAGACTTCAAAATGCAGTGTGGACAACATTTCCAAAACTGCAAAGATTTGAAATCAGTATGGCACATCATACTATGTTGGACGCACACATACTTGACAGTTTTTTTACAGGGATTTCTGCAGAATTGTGCGAGAAATTAGAACAGAATTTAGCATCTACCGAATTAGATTTGGATCATGCGCAAGTTTTTGAACGCACCATGCCATACATTGGTGACTGTGAGAGTAAGTTAATTTTAAATTGATTACTTTTTTTAGGGGCTTGCCGTTAAAATTTACGGGTTGAAGAATGCAACTCTTACAAAAAACCTAATTAAAAAACAAGAATGTGTTCGTATTACAGATTTGAGGGAACTCAGCATCAACGTTGGTCAAGACGGCTGGAAAGCTCCCTCAAAAGTGACTCGTGTCTTTGGATTCGAAAAAGTAATTCACAGAGCAAAAATCATATTTTCTTTTGAGGATACAAGGTTGAACGCAGAGGAAATAGAAGGTACTTCCCTTTAACTCATAACAAGAGTGTAATTCTTAGTTGTGATCATAAAAAGTTATGTATTTTAGTACTAACAAAAGAAAAAATTCTATACTGAAATACCGAGTACTTATGTGTCTTTTTTTAGAAACGAAACAAGAAGTCAAGCTGGTTTTTCCTTACGTTGCATTCAAGTTCAGAACAAGTAATTAATAGTCATTTCGTCGGTTGGAACTGGATGTTTGTAGATTCTAAAAGCGAAGAACTGATAGATAATATCCACATTTCATAAGCCTAAACTTCAATAATACTAATAATAGCTATAGAAAAGGCGATTTCGTCTGTTTGTCTGAATAAATTAACAATATTTAATATCAGTCAGGTAACTACTATACGGGGCCCGAATAAATATGTTTAAATTCATGATGTAAGTACGGTTGTGTACACATTGTACATTGGTTGGTCATTCTGTGATGTTAAAAGTGTGTACAAGAGATTTTGGAATTTATTTTCTAATTACTCGTCAAACCTAACATTAAAAATTTATTGCTCATGTTCAACGAGGTCAGGGTTACGCAATAATTATATGCCATTAAAAACATTAGATAAATTTAATGACGTAGGTATACATTGAGTGGGCGATCTTAAAATGTGTAAAAGTAAAAACTCCCTTAGTATTTCCTTACTGATTTAAAACTGAAAAATTCATGTCGAAATGTTTTGATTTCTAATAAATAACTACATAAATTATCCGCAGGAGACAAACATTAAAAATTAAAATACGCTCTTGGTACGTTCAGGAATTGTTTACAATTTTTGTAGATATAACATTTTGATTTTAGCTTTGCTTTAATTTGGCTCAACTTCATTCTTTGATCCCAGACAACTACGAAAATAGTGTGTTGTAGGATTTACAATGTATAATTAATTACATATTCGAATATCCATTCCATTAACATTGGTAACGTAATTTGTGGCTTGCCCTTTACCACTTTCTTTATCTGGAGTGAAAAATCACTGCTAAAAAATTTAAAATTTTTTTCTTCTCTTGAGGATTAATTTGAGCATTTCTATTTCTGTCAAAGGCCTCAAGCCCTTCAGCCTTCGCCTTGTCTCACGAACAAAAAAAATTTGCCAAAATATTTACTCAGAATTTCTTCCCCTGCATGCCTTAGCTATTATTACTAGCATATTAGCTGGCTTAATTTTATTTACCTTAAGTTTTTTTAAACTCAAAAGGAAAGTACACGACATAGGCGCCGATTTTTACTCAAGATTGTATACGTTAGATCAGGGTTCGGAAAAAACTGCCCAGTTTGAATAAAAACCTGCCCACCGGCTAAAACCGTCTAAAGCCGGTTGAAACCGGCTGAAACCTAGTACCCAATATAATTAAGTGCTTAAACATAAGTTGCAGTTAATTCATGGTGTTTTATCACAGCCAATAGGCTGTGCAATTTACATATTTTATATTAAAATATTATGTTTATTGTTTTTTTTGTTATAATTTAAACAAACAAATGCTAAAATCCTTGACAAAAATAATTTATTCTGAGCCTATTTTTTGCTAAAAATGACTGCAAAACAGTAGTACTTAAACACAAAATATTGTTTTAGTCTTCAGAGAAAAGCAAATATATATTTTTGAGTCACTTTTAATTCAGTTGTAAGTCTTGAATCAGTTTTAGCCGGTAAAAGCCGTTTTGCCCCAAACAGTCAAATTTTTGGAGACCGGTTTTAACCGGTTATAACCGGTTAAAACCGCTTAGTTTTAGCCGGCGGTTAAAACCACCCCCAAACCCTGCGTTAGATAGACCTATGGTAGTAAGAAAACTCACTAACTACTAATCTTTTTTGTCGCAGGTCACGTGTATCGAGGTCAAAGGTGATTTGCGAAAAATCAGGGTTCAGGGGTGGTTTTAACCGCCGGCTAAAACTAAGCGGTTGTAACCGGTTAAAATCGGGAAAAACTAGTCCCCCAGAATTTTAGTTTTTAGGGCAAAACGGCTTTAACCGGCTAAAATTGATTTAGGCCTTAAAACTAAATTAAAAGTGACTTAAAAATATATATTTGCTTTTCTCTTAAGACTTAAACAATATATTCTGTTTAAGTACTGCTGTTTTAAAGTCTTTTTCAGCAAAACATAGGCTGAGATTAAATTATTTTTGTCGAGTATTTTAGCATTTGTTTTTTTAAATTCTTACAAAAATCCAACAAAAGTGAAATCTTCTTATAAAATATGTAAAGTGCACAGCTTAGTTGCTGTAATACAACACCATAAATTCACTGCAACTTTTGTTTAAGCACTTAGTTATATTGGGTACAAGGTTTCAGCCGGTTTCAACCGGTTTTAGCCGGTTAAAACCGGTTTTAGCCGGTGGGCAGGTTTTTATTCAACCTGGGCGGTTTTTTCTGAACCCTGCGAAAAATCGACCATAGGAGGGATCACGTGTTCAATTTTAATTTGTATGTTGAATCCCATAAGAAAATTATTTTCTTTTATTTCGCATAGAAATTCAAAATAGCCATTAACGCTAATTAGAAGGAGAAAACGACTCCGTAGGGACTTCTGTCACTGAAATAGTTTAGGGTCCTCCATAAATGACGTCATCGAAAAAATTTTGTATTTGGGCCCTATAACGCCTCTCTTATTATGTAAATGGCATTCTTTAACATAAAATGCCAGCAACATCAAAGTAGACTCATTAGCCATATCAACGTCTGTTCAGTAGTGACTGTACAGCATAGTCAGAACTTTCCATGACGTCAGAGCACTCGGGTCTAGGTTGCTATCAAACCCAGAGTATTCAACGACAATTAAGTTGCTCTCAAACCCCTGCTTTTGCATGGGCTGAGAGATAGACGTAGTAGAAGGAGCCGATGCCTCAGCATCGGCTCAAACAAAGGAAAGGGAGCAGTAGCACTCAGCCCTATTGGCACTGCTCCCAGAGACCAACCAACCTTCCAAGAGTACGGACGTGTCCGCTCTCGAGTCTGACTCCAACTGTCCTAGTGAGACCATTTCCCTGCTCTGAGCTCTGAAAGTTCCGTTCCAGAAACCTTACCTCAAATTATATATTTGCAAGTTTAGTGTAAAATCTGACGTTAATTTAATTGTTATTAGGTGTAATTAAGTGTTTTAGTGATAAATTAAAAAGACTAAATTGGTACTTAATACCAAAACACAATCAAGTATCAAAACACCGGTATTTTATTCGAAATTCAGCTGCCACACCTTAATCTCACTCTACCCGGATACACCACATAACCATTAATTGCATCACGCTCCAGATTCTCAAGTGCACCATACCATAACCTTCCATATACCTTGCTAGTGCTGTTTTCACGCTATTTACGTGTAGTTAAGCATTTGCATCAGTGGTCATTGATCTTTAGGCGGCTGTCATCATCCTTCAGACCTCCGCCACTCTCAAAAAGACGAAGAAGACGGTCACCCGGGCATCACAAGAATCTCAACACCCCAGGAACAGAGCCAGAGCAGCGGAACCGAAGGTATCGTCAGTGCCACTGCTGCCTATTGCCCCGGTTCTGACGTTGGACAGATCTCACAGTCACCTTGTGCTCCCAAGCACTTACCTTGTGCTCCCAAGCACTCTTCTTGCTCTCTCGAGCAGCCACCTTGTGCTCCCAAGCACTTGCCTTGTGCTCCCAAGCACTTGCCTTGTGCTCCAAAGCACTCTCCTTGATCTCTCGAGCAGCCGCCTTGTGCTCTCAAGCACTTGCCTTGTGCTCCAAAGCACTCTCCTTGCTCTCTCGAGCAGCCGCCTTGTGCTCCTAAGCACTTGCCCTGTGCTCCAAAGCACTCTCCTTGCTCTCTTGAGCAGTCGCCTTGTGCTCCCAAGCATCTAACTTGAGCTCCCAACCACCTACCTTGTGCTCTCGAACACCTGCCTCCTGCTCTCGATCATCTCTCCGGTGTTCACCAGTACCTGTCCATCCTTCACTTGTCCATTAAACGCATTGAAGAGGACCACCGCTCATCAGCTTATAGCCACCTCAGACCCGTTTTCTCTGATCCAAGCCACTCTGTCTGCCCAAAATCAAGGTCTCACCAGGACCTCGTACCCGGCCCATCGTACACCATATACGCGTCCACATCATCTTAAGGTCGGGCGGTCAGTCAGTCAGTCAGGTGGTCGGTATCAAGCTCACCTGGTTCCAGGCCCCATCCCAAGCTCAAGCACTGGTCCCATCTCGAGCTCAAGCTCTGGTCCCAACCCTAGCTCAAGCTCTGGTCCCATCTCAAGCTCAAGCTCTGGTCCCATCTCAGCTCAAGTCTGATCCCAGCTCATCAGGTCCAGGGCTCAAGAGGTCCAAGGCTCAATAGGTCCAAGCCTCACCTGGTCCCAGGTCCCAAGCCTACAGCTCAAGTCTGATCCCAGCTCATCGGGTCCTCAGCTCTCCTGGTCCCAGACCCAAGCTCTGGTCCCAGCTACCACCTGGTCCCAGACCCAAGCTCTGGTCCCAGCTACCACCTGGTCCCAGACCCAAGCTCTGGTCCCAGCTACCTCCTGGTCCCAGACCCAAGCTCTGGTCCCAACTACCACCTGGTCCCAGACCCAAGCTCTGGTCCCAACTACCACCTGGTCCCAGACCCAAGCTCTGGTCCCAACTCTCTTCTGGTCCCAGACCCAAGCTCTGGTCCCAGCTCTCATCTGATCCCAGCTCCAAGCGCACCTGGTCCCAGACCCCAACCTCAGCTCTTGGACCTGGTCTCCCATCTCTCCAACCTGGTTTCAATCTTCTCAAACCTCATCCCAACAGCAACAAACCCAGATCTCACCGCTGCAGCCAGCTCAACCCATCACATTCACCTACCTTGGAACCGACTGCAACGCTACCACCAACCTAATCAAACACGTCTTCATAGCGAATTCGGAATGAACCATCCCATCTTTTTATTTACACATAGGACGTCCAGTTAGGGTGGACGTTAAGGTGCACCGGGACTTACGACCCCGCCTAAGTGTGCATACCCCCTATCAACGCCATTGATGGACGATCCCACTTCCATTAATCCAATCGATGACGTCATTTGTAGACGATTCTAATAATGTTTAGGGAAGGGAAGAAGTTCTCAGTAATAACGTTTTAGTAATTATTTTGTAATTCATGAGACAAATTGGAGGCTGGAGGGCTGAAGGCCTTTGACAGAAATAGAAAAAGGTTCAACTCGATTTTTTCTTGGGACAAGAAAATATTCGTCTAAAAGAGCCGGCCACAAATTACGTTACCGATTTGAACACTTTTGGAACCGAATATGAATACCGTCAACTATGAATCATGTAATACAACATACATATTAAGTCATACATATATGAGTCATTATCACACCTGCATTACTTATTAATGTATGTCTCAAACGTCAACTACTACGTTTAAGTTTTGTATAATTTTAGTTTAAATTATAGTTTACTATTTCATAAGCTTAAAATCAAATGCCAGTATGAGCATGAAGAATGATGATGCATGTACATTTCTTGATATATGAATTTATCCTTCAATGCATGCCTATGTATATATATTACGTTTGATGCATGAGTTTTAGTTCTCTTATTGTTTGTAAACAGCAAACTGCATGACGAGCATAAAAGCCTCATTACAACTAGTCATTCTTTATACATACATATTTCCACTGTTATTTAATTCTAGAGTATTTATATACTTGTATTTATATTCTACAATAATTCTTGATATTTCACATTACGTAATTATCCGCTTGTAGAGATTTCATTCACGTTTAAATTAGACCAACTATTTGATGTCGGACCAACTATGTGGTCATTGCGAAAGTAACCTAAATTCTTCGATTATTTATTAAATTATGATTTGGCAATCTGATGTGAATTCAGGGATTGAATTGGATGATAGAGGAAGATTGAATAAAAAGTACTGCTTATGAAAGGTCGTGTTTTTCCGCCTCTCTTAAAAAGCCTAAAATATTACTTGAGACGTCTTGAATATTATTAGAGCTTCCATACGGTTGTAGCATTTTTACTTTACCCCAAAGTCATTATTTTCCACCCGTATCACTTTTCATGTTCATTTCTACTTGTGTTTACTTCTATTCTCGATATTGCACTGTTGTACTAACCCATCTGTTACATAACCACTGAGTTAATGAGTCTTGGTCTGTTGACCCGTATCAGCACATATACAGATTTCCACTAGGGTGAGTCTGTCTAAATTTTCACCCTTTAACACGTTATAGCCCGTCTCTTAACAGAGGGTTAGCGTTCACATTTCAAAATTAAATCGAAGTTTAAAAATCCGACAATTTTTTCTACGAATTTTGTGTTTTCATCATCTTCAAAATTTTAAAAGTCAATACGTTGAAGCCCATCTTTTTACTGAGGGTTCCAATCAATTCTTCGAATCTAAAAGTAAAATCATACACAAAATTAATGTTCGAAATTCCACAAAATTTAACTTCAAAATTGAAATTTTTCTACGTACAAAAAGACAACAGCTGTTACAAAATTAAAATCTTCGAAATTTTAAATTTAATATCGTGAAAAGGTTCAGAAAGTAAATTTCCATCAAAACTACTTAGCAACTTCGTTAAAAGTGCAGGTAGTTAACAAGTATATCTTAGAAGTGAAAAAAGAAGCAGTTTTCAATCCACAGACTCCGTGACTGAGATAGCTTCCAGCGCGTAGAGCCCACTAAAGTGAGTAGAACAATACCTTTAGTGAAGAATACAGTAAACCACGCAGTTGATGAACTTTCCAGCGCGTAGTGGTGTATTATTTAATTCCACAAACCAAGTGTAGACTTTTCCCATATGGTATTGTGAAGAACAGTTCTCAGTTTCCCCCACATCACTGTAGTAGTTCCAGGGTGTGGCTAGTGAAATTGAAAGTGGTAGTGACAAAGTGTAGAAACAATAATCCCATGTCACGAGTGAAACCAGTAATCAAGACCGAGGGTATTCCAGAATCGAAGGTAGAGCCCCCACAGCCGCCCAAGAGTTCCAGAATTCCGGAATCATCCCCAGTCCCACAAATCTTTACAGGCAAGATAGTCGTAAAGTCAGGCCCCCAAGCCCGAAGATCAACGGAGCCTGTCCTCACTGCAGAGCAGACGGTAGTAGAAGCTAATAAACACTACGAACTCGAGGTACGTAAAGTTAAGTCTTATTATCACAAAAAGATAGAGGAACTGCAAGCTAAGTTAGGAGCATCTGAACACCTGACGGCGGACCAGAAAGCTAGCGTACCACTGCAGTTAGAGAACGCGGCATTAAAATCTAGACTCGCCATACTTAGAGCCGCGGCCCAGAAACATACTCAGGACAATATGTTGGGTAACAGAACCTTCAATCGCCCATTAGTCGACTTCGAAAAGCTGAAAGGACCATCAGATTACACCAGGTGGTTGGTCGATATGAAAATGGCGTTAGGCACCGTTCACTTAGGAGTCATAGTGGATGGATCATATCCAAAACCAGTATTCGCATTGCCCCCAACACTTCAAGAGGCTTTAGACATAGCGAACTGGGAGGCAGCCAACAACACCGCCGTTTTGTCTATACATTCAGGCCTACATAGGGATGTACTTCTCAAAGTGCACCACATCACATTGGCAAAAGACCTCATGGAAAAACTCTCAAGAATGTTCGAGCCCCGAAAAGAGGATGAACGAGTCCAACTTGCAGAAAAGTTCTTCGGCCTCCGTATGGCTACGGGAGGCGGCTACAGCTATCTAAACCAGCTGTTAGCCATCAACAACGATCTGGATAGAGCCGGGAGAAGAATGGACAACGAAACCGTCTTATGCCTCACCGTAAGCAAACTCTCGGATCAAGAGGAATACGTAGGATTCCTTCGAACCTGGCGTGTCTCCACCGTAAAGACACCCGAAATCCTACTGGAGCTACTTAAAGCCACCGACGACAACCGCGAACGAGCGCTAGGTAACGCCGTGTACAACCCACCCCAGGCTTTCAGAGCCCACCAAGAGGACGATAGATCTGGAAGAAGAGGAGGAACTGAACGCGGACGGTCCCGTCTCCGCCGATCCCAAAGAGGAGGGCGTAGAGACAATCGCGAAGACTATTACACCCGGAGGAGCGAAAACTCCCCACCACCAAGTTCATGGAACCAACCTGGTGGAAAAGCTAAGAGCAAAACCATATGTTCATACTGTGGAAAACCCAACCATAAAAAGGATGATTGCAGGTATTGGTTGGACGGCGTGTCTCCGCCACGGAGCCGAAGAGACACATCATCATCCACCGCCAGAAGCTCCCAGGACGGAAGTCGAAGAAATTCCAAATCAGGGCGCGGCGGATCACGTCAGCGAGGAAGGAGTTCGTCATCATCAAAAGTAGGTCATGCCAACACCCAAATCGATCACTCATCTCGCAACAACAACAATAATGCAAGAGAACGAACCCCCGAGCGACAAAACAATCAGGTACATACAAGAAGTACCTCAAGACAGGAGGGAGGCAACAGACCCCCACCACCTGCCCATCTAGCTCAAGAAGATGTCAGCTTCATTGAAGCTGTTGCACGTCGAGCCACCCACTCTACTCCGTGGAAAGGAAGCTTACATATGGACTCCTCATCACGTAGCAGCAGCAGTGGAAGGAGTGAAGACACCCCCAGGCCAAGGCTGGCGGATCTTTTCTCAGACGCAGACACGTCAAGAACTCAAGACCATGCTAAACAAATGGCACTCCCTAAATCCCCTACATATCCCCTGTATCAAGACTCGTCAACAGAAGACTCGAAGCATGAATACGCACATAGGAGGATGAACTCACATATAGGAGGATTTCAACACGACGGTGTTGGCCCCAACTGCGATCAACACCCAGCACACCTACTCCGACCTGGACGAAGAGTAGAGAAACATCCAGCGGATAAACACCGGGAAGATAGCCCCACCACTGGAGAAGACTCGGATACCGAAGCGATGCTATCTCAATTTAAGCAAAATAATGCTTACCTACTCCGCCCAAGACAAGGAGTAGAGACTACGACAACAAATGAATGGACGGATAGCTCCAGTAATGACACCGATTCGGACCTGGAACCTGTACAGCTGCCTCCACTTCAAAATGGATTAATTAGGACTAGGGTAACTAGGCAGGAATGGGAAACAGTATTGGCACTTAGACGAGCTAGAGCTCAGCATATTCAGTCGACCATCAACCCGTTTACGCCCCTAGCTCCGATATCCACCACCACCCCACCACTCCCTCAGAACAACAACGCTACAGATTCTGAAGAGGAAGAAGTACAGGAAGACTACAACAGCATTGTAGCAGCGGAGGATGAAGACCAACAATCCATCCCCACCGTGAGGACCCCGACTTCTCATAATATTGAAGAGACAGGGAGGGCCTCCACCGGAGCACCACTCGAAACGGAGCAATTGAGAAACAACTCACCCGAACGAGATGAAGCCCCACCACCCCCACCAGCTAGACTGAGGATTAATCCAGATACAGAGGAAAACATCGTACCTACTGCCGGAGCCTCAGGATCACAATTACAACCATACAGTCATTCTACACTAGCTGGAGAGGACAATGCCAACCGGCATATACCTGCGCCAACTCCAAGGTTTCCCACGCGCAAAAGAACACCAGAAGAACAAAATGAATATAACGAATGGGAAAATCAAAATCAACTGGGATTGGCGTATCTGGATGCAAAAGCCAAAAGCGGAAGTAATACCCAGATAGACTGGAACGAACATGTCAGGGATTCAGCACCACTAGTACAGAACTGGAGAATCATAGCTGAAGTTCTAAAAATAAATCTGGAAAGGGAAGAACAGCTATATCAGTTCAACCGAAATACCGAAACTCTGCGGGAACTATTCGGACACCTTCCAGAAGTTATGGAGACTCCTCAAGAGCACATCCAGAAACTGAACAAATCAGCTAATAGGAAAGCACGGATTCAAGCCAATTCCATGGAAGCACTAGAAAATTCAATAGACTTCCAAGAGTACATTTGTGGTCACTGGATGGATTTCAAAAGAAAAATCTGGGCCCGGAACATGATCATGAAGAACAGACGCATTTGGGGACAGTTCATTGACCTATTTGAACATCTACCAAGCGCAGTACACACGGACTCCGAATTGTTCCAGGAACTAATGAGGAAACAACTCCGCAAAGAAAGGATTCAGATCTTCCAGAAAAGACAAAACGGACTAATGCAACCACCGCAAGGACGACAACCGCATACAATGCCCCCGACTATCAATATTTCAGACAAAGAATTGGACTCGATGAGTGCAACCTGCCTAGGATCCTTCCTGGAAAGATACAAAAGACAGGAGGAGCAACGACTGGAGTATAACATGGTCATGAAAATAAAGGACTTTCTTTTTGAGAGATTAACACCTGAGAATCGATCCGAACACTCCAGACGTCTTGACTACAACATAAAAAGGCATGGTATTATCTTGGCAAGTCAACAAGCCTGGACGCACCTAGCAAAACACTTGCGAAGACCAATTCAGGACTGGCACACCATTCGTAAAGGTTTACCATATCGACACTGTGATGACATGGACTCTTCAGACTCCGAAAGAGAAGATCAATCGGCAGAAGCCACACTCATGGAGAAGATTAGAGCCATCGTACTAAGAAACCACCCAAACAGTAGCCGATTAAGAACTCTGTTCAGAAGAAATGTGGAGAAACATGGACTTGAAGCTGGAGCCAATTTAACCTGGTTTCAGTTACCACCACACCCGGAGAAAGAAAATCAACGTCAAGAACTTGACCAAATCTGGGAGGAACAATTACGAATTCTAAGAACAGATAGTCATAAGGCATTCATGATAAGACCTGCCCAGGAGATCTACACTCCATGTGAAGCGGAACACCGTCAGACCAAAAGTCAAACATATGGTCGTCTGACCGGAGCACCGGGAAATCACTTCTTATCAATAACTCAAACAACAACAGAAGTTTCCACGGATGACTCTGAAATCAAGGAGGCTGGAAAAGAATCCTACAGAGACTCCAGAGCAAAAATAATTCTGGCCTTCAAACAGGATCGTCAAGCCTATGCTTATATTCGATCAAGATTTCCAACCTCAGCAGAGTCAAGGTTAGCAGAACAACTGCTGGCCATATACATGGCTAAGTATAGGTCATATGGGATAGGGACTGCAATTCGACAGACATGCCTGGACTTTCCAAAATACTATGGGGATTTCCAGAATAGTGGTGTAGTTACCATCAGAGGAGGTGAGAAAAAGAGGAAGCTAGAAGACCAAACTCTATACTTCTCAGACTACATCCCGGAGCCCATAAGCCCATTGCCCCAGACCCCCTCAGACTTCTCGACAGATTCCAACAACAACGAGGAGAATAACACTGACCTGAATGCAAATCCAAGTGCAACAACAGACAACCCGGAGCCCCAAAAGGTAAAACCCGAAGAAAAAGAATATTTCGTATATACCCTCACAACGGAACTTGATGGAGGAAATCCAGCAGCAATATATCAAAGGATCAAACAGGAGCAAAACTCTACTGTAACATCCGCTGGAAATTCTTCACAACAAACTACACCAATAGACAGGGAAATACAAGAGAAATCGGCGAAACATCCCGAACTATTCTTCTACCGGGCACCACATGGAGGACTCCAGTGGAAGAGGAAAACGGACATGGAGAAACCTACTCAAGAAAAGACCTGGTCAGCTTATATGCAGGAGCTGGCGGACAAACGGGGTACAGCTGTTAGGCATCACCAAATCACACGAATAGCACCTCGCAGACTCCATGAGATGGTAGACCTGTCCCCCCTACAACCACAACCACAAACCAATAACTCGGTTCTTCTCACTAATTACGAAGACGCCACAGTCAAAGTGGAAGTTAACGACTGGAGTCAAGTAGAAGAGAACCAAGAGGAGCCCACAGACATTACGGACGCTATGGAAACTTCTGACCCAATAACACTACCTGACACTATTTCCTAAACTCTTCCAATCCCAGAAGATTTGCCGGGGATAGTTGCATACATCACACCCACAGGTATACCCACAAGGATCCAACTCACAGATACAGTAGTAGAAAACCTGAGACTCCTGGCTCAACAACGCCAAGAAAAGGAGCGCGCTAAGAGATTTGTCACCCAAGAGGAGTACGATAGAAGACTCAAAGCACTGGACGAGCTCATTATAGTAGAACAGGCTCGACTAGAAAAGAACATGCACATTCTACGAGAAGCTCAAATACACTACAACAATGATCTGGAAGAAATTGCGGAATCATTTCGATCAGTAGGAACTAAAGATGCCATCGATACACTCGAAGGATTGGAAAAAACCATCAGTACTGACGAGTTTGTAGATATGGTCCAGTTTACACCTCGAAAAGCAAACTTCACAGTGAACGACTTACTCAACAATAATGAAGAGTCTATCTCAAAACTACTAGAATCTGAAAGAGCGTCACAAACAACAACGAAAGAAAACTCACAAAAATCGAAAAAGTCTTCTACATCCACCGGGACTTCCACCGGAAGAGGAGGAGCACCAAAACAAGACTCGAGACTTCATGGTAGAAGCGGTAAGGAGGTAGTTAATTTTTTCACCAGCAAGGAGGGCGTAGACTTCTCTTCCACCAGGGAGGAAGCACACTCCACCACCGGAAATTGGAATTTTAACATTTCCACCGGCCAGGAGGGAGCTCACCCCACCACAATCCAGGAGGGAGCACACTCCACCACCGGACATGGACTTTACCACCATTCCACCGGCCAGGAGGGAGTATCCGCCAACAGCAACAAAAGCAATGCGGTACTTAACACCTCCACCACCACCAAACGGAATTTCAACTCTCACACCAGCAACTTGGGAGTACATACCACCATCGACAGGGATGTACAATAACACCTACAAGACGGGAGCACACTCTTCCACTACCGACCCGGAGGTTCTCTCAATCTTTACCACCGGACAGAAGGGAGTACAAGCTGCAAGTATAGCTGTACATAACACCACCACCAGAGGAGCACTCCCCACTATGGGGCCACCACAATCGAGCACAAAAATATCGAAAAATAAACCTTCCACCCACAAGGGAGGAGGTCAAAAATCAAAACCTTCCACCAACTCCGAAACTCAACATAGCCAGGAGAACGGAAGATGTAAAAAGGCACCGGCCACCAACTCAAATCCTGCGAGCGGACAGGAGGGAAGGAGGGCGAGTGTACAGAAAAAGAGGAGCACAGTAGGACTACGAGGAGCTTCATTTCACGCATATCAAAACGAGGAGTCCGGCCACCGAGGAAATTCTACATCGTCACTACCTACCTACCACCATCACAATAGTAAGGAGGGAAGGAGGGCGAGTACTTCTCAAACCAAAAACAATTCAACAGCAATAGAAGACATACATTTTCCTGTTCCAGACAAGATCAGACAGGATCAGTCGAGTCGAAATTTTGGAAAGTCAACAACACACGAATTAAGGAGGGAAGCGGAGCTGCCACCACCACCGAAGAGATCGCGCACTCCCTACCACTCTACACTTCCACTATTTTTTCTCGGATGTATGTACTTCTTGATGTTGATCCTTGGCGGAGGAGCAGAAACGGTAGATGAAGGAGGACCAGTCATTTGGCGGAGATCGGAGAATCCACCTCTTTATGGGTATAATTCCTACAACATCAAAATACGCTTATTATCACCATGCGATTTATTGAAATACCCGGATATCAATATGAAAAATGTGGGACACGAACTCAAACAACAATGCCAAAGAGAATATAAGAGGACTTTCCTTCTGCCTCTCAAGGCGATCTGCCCCCCCATCAAGACCGAAATCAGGAGACGAAGATCCGTTTTCACTAATGTAATAATGACGGCTCTCGCTGTTTTCACCAGTGCTGGACTTGGGATGTCATACCAGGCCGAACACCGAGCTGAAATGAATAGCGAACACACATTAGAACTAGCCGAACATTTCAACAAATTGGAACTGAAAATTAAGGAAGACACTCAGAATTTTAGAGCCTTCTACAAACAAATGGCGAAAATAACTGATGCTGTTAACCAAATAATCAGTGAACGGAAGGACTCACCTGAAGAGATCGAGCGACTGGAGTTTGATATTGCCTACCTGGTATCAAGACTCACCCAAAGCGGAGCGATGATTCAACACACCAAGAGGATCTGGAGCCGTGGTCATATGGATGACGAATTTTTCGACTTCCTGAACTTCACTTTACCGTGCGGGGATTTATGTCCACTGGAGCTAGCTGAATTTCGACAATGTAGAAGTGACCCACAAATGGACAATTTACATCTAAGTTTCATTGTGCCACTCGTCAATCCCAACCTGACACTTGTCGTAGCTGACCCATTTACCTTACTATGGAGGAAAGAAAATCGGACGTGTGATTTGAAATATCAAGGACCACCAAATGCTTTGCTTTCGAGGGATCAAGACTGTGTATTCGATACAGGGCTCGACTGGAGTTTCATGGACAGAGTGGTAGCAACAACACACCAAAAATGTAAGCCACGAAACTCGTATGAAGACAAACTCAAGTATGTACTTCAAAACTGTCGAAATAACACAGCACAAGACGCGGAGGGAAGTGTACAAGTCAAAGTGTATAATGCGTTCTTTCACATATACTGCCCAGGCTTGAACATACGTGTAGGAACCACCAGACACACCCCCTGCCCCAATGAAATCTTCCTATTGCCCATCACGACTACATTCACAATAGCGAACAACACGTATAGAGGAGATGTGCTTAACATTATCTTTAACGAGCACGAAGACCCCCTATTAGTGAACTCACTCGACTACCACATGGGAATGAAAATAGACATGAACAACTTGAACATCACATTTGACGAGAGCAACAACAGCATAGACACGTCATCATGGGAAAGAGACAGTAGCATACCATGGTACATGTGGATGATTCTAATTATTTTTGTTTTTCTGTGTATGGCTATTACAGCTATATACTTTAAGTGGAAATTGAGTGCTGCGTTCTTGAAGCGTGGGTGGAGAGGGAGTTACTGGGAGACCATGAAAGAGAAGGGAGAGAAAGAGCAGCAAGCTGAGCTGCAGTTACTTGGAACGGAGGGACCAACTGAAACACCTGTAGCCCCGCCGAGACGAGGGAGACCCAACAGTAGTTACTTGGACCAACACCAACACCGGAGCCAAGGGACGATTCTTGTTCACAGACGAAGTGGAGTGGATGAGAATGAGGAGATACGTAGAAGCACGCTTGTCACACCAAACGGCCTACTACCAACACTACACCTAGCTGAGGAGGGAAATGTCACTGTACACATACAATCACAGGCACCACCAGCAGTAGAAGAGGAACTACCCAAATCAACCATCGAACCGAGCCATCTGAGATTCTTGGAGGTGGAGTTTACTGATGAAGAGGAATAACATCACCAATATTTATAGGGTTTTTTCACTTGCCGTATACCGCCTTTCAGACGACGACAATTAAAAAAAAGGAGGGTATTAAGTCATACATATATGAGTCATTATCACACCTGCATTACTCATTAATGTATGTCTCAAACGTCAACTACTACGTACACCCATAGTTTAAGTTTTGTATAATTTTAGTTTAAATTATAGTTTACTATTTCATAAGCTTAAAATCAAATGCCAGTATGAGCATGAAGAATGATGATGCATGTACATTTCTTGATATATGAATTTATCCTTCAATGCATGCCTATGTATATATATTACGTTTGATGCATGAGTTTTAGTTCTCTTATTGTTTGTAAACAGCAAACTGCATGACGAGCATAAAAGCCTCATTACAACTAGTCATTCTTTATACATACATATTTCCACTGTTATTTAATTCTAGAGTATTTATATACTTGTATTTATATTCTACAATAATTCTTGATATTTCACATTACGTAATTATCCGCTTGTAGAGATTTCATTCACGTTTAAATTAGACCAACTATTTGATGTCGGACCAACTATGTGGTCATTGCGAAAGTAACCTAAATTCTTCGATTATTTATTAAATTATGATTTGGCAATCTGATGTGAATTCAGGGATTGAATTGGATGATAGAGGAAGATTGAATAAAAAGTACTGCTTATGAAAGGTCGTGTTTTTCCGCCTCTCTCAAAAAGCCTAAAATATTACTTGAGACGTCTTGAATATTATTAGAGCTTCCATACGGTTGTAGCATTTTTACTTTACCCCAAAGTCATTATTTTCCACCCGTATCACTTTTCATGTTCATTTCTACTTGTGTTTACTTCTATTCTCGATATTGCACTGTTGTACTAACCCATCTGTTACATAACCACTGAGTTAATGAGTCTTGGTCTTTTGACCCGTATCAGCACATATACAGATTTCCACTAGGGTGAGTCTGTCTAAATTTTCACCCTTTAACAATACACAACTTTCGTAGTTGTCCGGGAGTAAAGAATGCTATTGAGCCAAAAGAATACTAAACTAAAATAAATTGTTCTAATTACAAAGTATCTGAAAAAAAGAAATTGAAATGAAAAGCTATGTATTATTTTGTATTCAAATTATGAATGTTTGCTATAATATTATTAACTATAATACAATGGGATAATAATATTATAATAATGGGATCGCCGCTGTTAGAATCAAATTCTGGTAAAACAAAACGCGTACGTAGGTACTTCCTCTACTATACCCATACCCACTATACCCTTTAGTCTCATGCTCTATAGGCATATCTAAAAAAAAGAATGGTATGAGGCCCTTACAACCAGGAATTTGAAAATGAGTTTGTAATTTTTTAATTCAACATAATCGTCAATCGTGGTACACGCCATACAAAATTGGATTTTATTCTCTTTTTACACAAAGCATCAAGATTTTTGTGTAACTTTATTACAAACTAACTTGTTAATTGCTAAATTCTTTTAAAATCTGAATTCATTGTATGATTAATTCCTATGTTAAACAAATTAAAAGTTCAGTTTACTTAGATCCGCAACTACTATTTAGTAAAGGGTTAGTCCTAATGGTGATCGTGTATATTCTTCAAAACTTCAAAAAACTAGAATAGATTTTTTTACACATTTGCAGTAACAAGTAGAGCATATTACACTAAATTATTTGTCAGTTGATTCTGCAAATAATTACATAGTTAAATTAATAAATGTCTAAAATTAGTATTTGCAAGTGAGACAGGTCACTGCATAAACAAAGGTTCGATTCAAAATGTCAATTGTTTGCCCTTTACGATTGAAACACATTGATTTTTCATTTAAATGATGCCCCATGACTCACTTAATTTTTATTAGATGTTAAATATTTCAAAATGTATAAGTGTATTTGAAACATTATCGAGAATATAATTTTGTTCACGGCGGCTCTTATAGTGATTCGAAAATGGTAAATTAAGTTTTTGATAATATAAAAATTTAAATACAAATACATAAATACAAATAATGTGCTATGGATAATTTTTTTGTAAAACATGGACATCAAAATAAAATTAGTAAGCATTGCAATTTTTGTAAAGTAGGTAATTATGATGCAATTAATTTTTTAAACCAGCGCACCATGTTGTTGCTTAGAATGTTTCAAGAGACCTGATTTAAATTTATATGACATGTGACAGCCTGGGAATGTGCATTTGTTTGGAGTTTCATCTGAATGAACTCCTCTATGCTTCTCTAAATTATTTTTGCTTCCAAATGCAGTCCCACAAATGTGACACACAAATAAGCGTCGAGCTTTGCTGTAAGCACGTGCTTGATGATAATTCATATGTTTTTTGAAATTAGAGCCTTTAATTAGTTTAAAGCATTCCTGACACTTGACACTTGAAATATCTTTTCGAACTTTGGGTGCTTCTCTGCCACGGTTAACAACCAATAAGGCTGGGGCTGGTCCTGGTCCTGGTCCTGTGGATGCGACTGCTTTGCCACTGTTGTAGAGTTTGCATATGCCCACATGAATTCCTAATTGTGCACTTGAACTGAATTGTTTCGAACATATATAACATTGTAATTCGAACTGGGAAAACCTTGAATTATTTAATCCCGCTGTTATTCTGGTTCCTGCTGCTGGCTTTAGAATTGTGCTGGTAGTAGAAGGAAATGGATCGTCGTCGTCACTATCACTCTCATTTTCGGGGAAGTATTCATGTTCCGTATCTGCAGCGAATGACGATGACATGGATTTAGTGGACTGGGTCACATCGGAATGTTCTAGTAGATTTTGGTAAAGGTTAGTAACCTGTGGCTGAGCAGTAGGATCCACATTCGCATCGGCATGAGCGTCCTCCGTAATAAAATTTGACTCTGTTGCTGCTTTATTGTTGTAGTCATTTCCTTGAGTGTCGATTACCGAATTTGTGTGACTTGCAATTAAATCTTCATTTTGTCGAGAGGGTTCATACTTAATAAAAGTTTCTTCCATCGATTCAGTTTTAATGTCAGAATTGTTTCCATCTTTAGGGTCGCCATGCGGTATTGCTGATGATAAGCTTACAGGATTATTAATTTTCAAGTTAGTACTGGTTTCAACGGTCTCAGAAATAAATACTGGGTCATCAGGTTTTTGCTTCTCTCGAACACAAAGTTTGTTGTTCTTCTTCGTCAGCAGATTCTTGAACTCCGGTTGAACTTGAACAACGGTCAAGGCTTTTCGAAAACTGAAACAAACCACAAACAATAAGCAATAGCAAAACATTCATTTTGTGACAGTATCATGGTGTTGTGTTAGCAATGACGAATGAGCAATGATTACAATTTAATTTAAGCGGAAACAAAAATAGTTGGGCACAAAAAAGGTCAATTGCAAAAAAATTCGAAAAGAATGTTTCTTACTTTTTTAGTTGTTTTTTGGTGGGCTCTACAATGGATTCTTCAAATACGATGCACCTTGATGATGAAAGTTTATCCCAATGAGATTCAACTTTGTGTGTGCAGAATTCATGAGTGGATTTAAAAATGAATGCACAATATTTACATTTGTAGCCCACATGGAATGTCACTGTAGTACTACTAGTTTTACCTTTACCCATTCTGAAGTTAACGGTCAACGGTCAAAAGTAATTTGATTTTGATCAAACACTAAAAACTAAATAACGATGAATAACTATCTAAAACCATTAACCAGTAAGTAACAAAACACAAAATTCGAAAGTAAAAGTCATAAGTGAAGGTAAAGTAGAGAGACAACCGAAAGTGAAGCCTGGGAAGGATACATTTTGCATGCAAACAAACGACAGCTTTATCCTTGCCAGGCTTCACTTTCGGTTGTCTCTACAGTAATTACATGTACTGGTACAAATTTCAATTTAAGTTCAAATTTTGAAAAGTGGCGCTGATTGAACACTTGATCCTCAACTATAAATGTAATGCAGCCATTGGCAGGCCTTTTTCAAGAAATACATCAATGTGGTCTGAGGTCTGAGTCATCTGCATCTGTCACTCAAGTCTGATTGAGAGATTTTGATTTTAAGAATTGATTAAATTAATAATTAAATATTAATAAATATTAAATACATATAGTAGGGGAGTGCGTATGTGTGATCGGGTTCATTTTTTTTCAACTTTGAAAATCTGTAACTTTTTTTGTACTTCCTCCAAATTCACTGTTTGTGTACTCAAATACTAGCCAGTTCATTCTCTATATACCTTTAAAATATCAAACCGATAAACTGAAAATTCGAAGACTTGTACCAAATTGTATGAAATAACTTCGATAATTTTCGAAATTACAAAAATGCTGTTTATGTGATCACCGTGTCCCAAAATGTGATCATGTTAAAATTGCATTAATATTACAGTGAAAGTTAGTGCCTTTTATGTGATCACACTAGAAAACTTTCAGATAAGATGGAAAATGAAAGATAATGCGATATTAGGTTCCATTTATGAGAGTTTAAATAACACTACATGCGTATAATACAAAATCACATGTTTTGGGGTGGTCTGCAAATGGCGTCACAAAATTAATGACATTTTGTCCCACCACTATTTTATCATTTTAGGGGTTGCCCATAAATGATGTCATCGAAGTTTCTTCATTTCTACGACCCTATGATTACCCTGTCATCAACCGAACCATTGTGTAGAATGGATGGATATCTTTAAAATACGTTGTCATCAAGATCCTAGCTGACCCACTAACCGTACCCCTGACATCATTTACGGATGATCTCTTACCATTGAGTAAGCGACTATTTTAAAATGGAATGTCATCAGTCATTAATATCTGGCTAGACCAGCTGACCCGAACGATGACATTCTTTAATGGCGATTTTTAAGGGGTTACCCATAAATGATGTCCACATCTTGGTGGGTAAAAATAAAATAAACGATAATTCAGCATCTGTAACATGTGATAACAGCAATTGCATAAATGATCGAGGAATTCCTGAACTAGTGGATTTATCTTGAGCAATAATGCTAACGATACACTGAATTTTAATACCCGCCCATTTTTATAATTTGCAAAAAATCAAAATTTGCTGTAAGGGATGGTTCATAAATAATGTCACCCAAATTAAAATTTTATTAGGACCCATTCACCTATATGTCATGATTGTCATGACATCAACATTACTTAAACCGCTATATGTAATATGTCTTCAAAATCTGACTGGACCCACACCCATCCGGACGACATCATTTATGGACGATCCCTAATGATGTAAAACAGCATTGTCAACTTATTTTAATAAGCTGTTTGATAAACTGAGTTGATTCGATGCTTTTAGCCATCTGCAGCTCTTATATCACATTTAGAGCTCATAGAATGATCACATTATGGCACAACTCCCGGATTTGACACTTTGACCTTTCATCTATTTTAGTTTTAGTGGGAACTCCCCGTACGAAAATCTCAAACAGTATCTTCAACTAGTTGGTAATGAATGTATCAATCACGTTGCACATGTTGTTTAATTCTAAAATGTACAACACTAGAAATTTTGAAATTTGAAAACTCGGAAAAAAATTCGGAATACGAGTTATTCTGATATTCGGACTTCGGCGATTTTACTCTGCCCAGGTTTTCAAAGTTTCGCACCCTAAATTATACTGTCGTTAGTTAAGAGTACAAGCTATCATTACCTGCTAGTAAAGGATTTCTGATGCAGCTTGTGCTTTAGCACCAGCCACTGATCACACTTAAGGCATGATCACATATACGCACTCTACTGCTACAAAAACATCTAATATAAAAACTTTATTAAGTCACTGTTGCACAATTTCAATAGTTTTACAGCTCAGTATACAAAGCAACACTTTCTTGATTATAATTAAAACATTTTTAAATGCTTAGTTGAATAATTGATACTACATATTAAACAATAATCTTAACTATAGAAATGGTAATTATAAATTTTAATTGATCCTCTCAGAGCAAGCATTAAAATATCATCCACTACTGCCGACGGTATTCGGAATGATTTAACACCAGTAGACCAGTCCTTGCCAGTACCCATTGAACATTTAAAATACAAATCACAATCGCTAAACTCTAAACATTTTACTCTAGTGCATTGCTTACTCTTGAACCACAATTCCAGGGTTCAATTTCTTGATTCGATTTCTCCCGTCACCCATGAGATGTTTTCATCAACTACTTCTCTCACATACTGCAAAACTGCAAAAAAGAATAAAACCCTGTCTCGTATTGAACCCCGGGGTCACTCATAGATCCCAGGTGTAATGAGTTAATTGAGTAAATAGAACCCCGGGCTTTTATTTGGTGTGTTAGGTAATTGCAATGTGATTCTACATAACGTTAATGTGCAATGATACGTCTATGCTGTTTGTTTGTCCCTTAGTTACATATCTGATTCTCATTTTTATAAAAACCGAAAATACTCTCTTTGGCTACTAAAGACAAAGAAGCTCAGTGTATATTTAAACTTACAACTATACCGTATTATTGCTGCGGCTGACATGCAAAGCAAAAAAAACGTTTGCTATAAGTCATGCTACTCTATAGGTTATTATGCAATTAATAAATATAAAAATAATGTGCAAATGATGTGCGTCAAAACATGGTTTTTGCCAAATTTAAACAAATTTTAAGCATTGCATTTTAAATTCCCTAAAATTCATTTTTTAAATTCCCTTCAACGAGGGAATTTACAAAATGAAAATTGGGAATTCCCTTTAATTTCCACCTTTTTAAATTCCCAAAACTCCCTATACTTTTCCTTCCTCGCATAATTCCCAAATTCCCAGGGAATATAAAACAAGCCATCCCTCATTATAATTATTTTTTAAAATATTTAAACATCATATACAGAGGAGACTGTTTTAAGTTTTAACTAAAACTAACTAACTGTCTATTCTAGTCTGATTCCTATTCTCTGGGTTAGGAAGGGCCTGGAAGGGTAGGAAAATGGTAGGAATATACAAGTTCCCCCGCCCTTCCCTTTCACTACTCACTACCAACACCAACTACATTCAACATTCCGATTTCCTTACAGTTTTATGTTTGATAATTAGGTAATTATTCCTAGGTAATTTTACCTTTCAACTTTACCATTAGTGGCCTGTCACCGGTAATTCATTATTACGTCGTTGGTCATTCCAACCAAATCAACCTGAGTGCAACTCAAAGTCACAAGTTGAGTAAGTAACACAATTTTTTAAAAATAAATCACCTCGGTTAGGAGCGGTATGCACTCCCATCTAAAAAAAACCGAAATGATATTTTGTATCCCCAGGGGCCCCCAATATTTTCCAACTTCAAAAAACAAAACCAAAGTGCAAATATCTCGAGAACAAGGAATGTACTGATACCCACATTTTGTGTAGACGTAGCTTAACACTAGTACTACATACTACCATGCTCAGACCCCCCGATTAATTCATGTACACTCCTCAAATTTCAAATTTCAAAAATCTCCCATGCTAAACCATAGGACGCTCATATCTTGAGAACAAGGAATGTACTGATACCCACATTTTGTGTAGACGTAGATTAATAATAATAATAATAATTTATTCATTGAGTCGATTTGGCCGCAGCCCATACAACATTGGTAATTTACATTTAGTTATGCAGGATATTTATCCTTGGTTAAGATATATTAGATATAAAGTATGTCGGTATAAGTGTGTGTAAGTTTTTTCTTGGATTTTGGACCTGTAAGGAAAGCATAGAATTACAATTTCATGGTACAAATTAACCTTGAATGAGATATGGTTCACTAATTACAGTATGTTACTCAGTATTAGTCACAGTATTAATCACAAGAATCACAGAATACGATAAAAGTAAATGTCAAAGATAGAAATCATTTGTCTATAAGATGGGTGGCAGAAGGGAGGGGGGAGGAGGTTATTCTTCTTCAATACATTTATAGAAAAAATTCCTCGTCCTTAGGGCTTCATCCCAGAAATTGAAGAGTTGTTCAAATCCTTTTGCATCTGGGTAGCAGCCAAAGATTTCCAGTATGAGGTTTTCCCTGGTCGGTTTTACTTCACTTAGCGATCTTAGAAATTTTCTTCTGGGTGGTCTGTAGTAAGGACATTGAAGCATTATGTGGAAAATATCTTCTACTTCTCTACCGCACAGCTCACAGTCAGATGTTTTAGCTTGCTTCCATATCTTCTTCATTCCGTTGAGGTTGGTGGTTTTTCCTCTCAAAACGATTCTGGGTAGGCCATGTTTCAGGTTAAGTAAGAATTTCACAGTGTTCCAGGCCAGGCCCATTTTAAAATATTCAGATCGTAAGGCATGTGTTTTGAGGTGGACGTAGTGTCTCAATGAGCTGCAGCTCTGCATTTGTTGGACGTCTATGTTGACGCAGTTAAGTCGGTATTTTTCAAGAATCTCTGTTTCGTGCTTTGCTATGTACTCTCTACTTAGTTTCTCAAATGTTTCTCCAAGGGATGCATCAGTAAAAATCTTTTTAACTTGCAGCATCCAGTTATATCGGAAATCTTTGGCTTTGATGTTCATGACCTCTCCATAACAGCTACTTGCTATACTGTTTTCTTTGGCATTGGTGGTCTTCTTAAGGAATTTGAGTAGTGCTTTAAAAAGTTGCAGCTTTATGTTCTGCGCGCCTGTCTCCAGTCGAAGGTAGTATCCTGGTGTAGAGTTGGAAGTGCCTGTGAGTCGTCTAAGAAACATGGTCTGGAAGGTTACTAGTTCTTCACAATATCGTAGTCCCCATACCGGTGCGGCATACATCAAAATTGAGCTGACAAGAGATTTAAACAGTCTAATGTGTATACTTATGTCCTTTAGTTTTGCCCGGTAGAATAGCTCAAATAACTTTGATTGCGCTGCTCTAGCTTTACTAAAGAAATGTTCTTTTGCTTCGTTAAAGATTCCGCTCTGTGAGAAGGAGACACCTAGGTAGACGTACTGATTAACGATGTTGAGCGGTTTGCTTTCCCAGTTAAACTTTATGGATTTTCTAATTCTGTTCCCTTTCCGAAAGATCAGTTCCTTGGTTTTAGAGAGGTTAACTTTTAGGTCATTTTCTTTAAAGAAGCTGCTGAGCGTGTCTATTTGTCTTTGGAGGTCCAGTTTATTCGATGCAAGAAGAATAATGTCATCAGCATATAGGAGGATGAGTATTTCAAGGGTAAACATTTTGATACCTTGTATGTTACTTGTCCTAAGGATTTCCGTGATTTTATCAATATATACTGTAAACAGTGTTGGTAATAGTGTTTCACCCTGTAATACTCCCCCCATTACTTTGATCATGTCTGTGTATCCTTCTTTACATCTAACTTTGGTTTTTGCTTGATCGTAAAGTTCTTTGACTTTTCCAATAAAAAAATCACTTAGGCCAGCTTCCTTTAGTCTTATCCATAGTTTTTTCCTTTTGATAGAGTCAAAGGCTTGACTAAGGTCTACAAATAAGGACGTAGCTTAATACTAGTACTACATACTTTTTTCCTTTTACTTTTACAGTTTGTTTCCGTAGAAATCTCGTAAGTATTGTTTATGGTGGTATACGCCCTGGTTCAAAAACGCAGATATCTGCAGTTGATTTATCATCATCCCAAGTTTACTACAATCCTAAAATAGTTGGATCGCAAATTGCGCCGTTTGTCCACACAGTTAACCGCTAAAGTTCAATAGATGCGGTTTTGCGCTTTTAGACTTTTGCAAAAAAATATACGAATTTGCTAATTTGCTGTTAGCGAATACTAGAAAGATTCGGATTAATATCATATTTTTCGTACTACATAAATATATTGTCTGTGAAGAATTAAAAATCAAAATATAATTATCTATTTTTAGCTAACTCCAAAATCTAGTATCTACAAAAAATTAAAGCTTGTAAATAAAACAGTTTACAATTTCCAGAAACATGCACATAGAACATTTTGAATTTTGCAAAAACATAAAAAAATATTGTGCACTTTTCAAAAACATGCAAATAAATTATTTTGCGGTTTTTAAAAATAATTAAAGAAACTATTTTACCCCTCAACCTCATTACGTGTTTTATGAACTTTGACTAAAAGTAGGTAGCTGATTTTAATTCTAGCTTAAATTGGATATTGGACATAGGGCATTGTGATTTTTCACAGACGATATATTTACTATTTCTTAAAAGTTGGATGACACTAGAAAGTGGTAAACTTCAGCGTGAAACGCAATATCCACTATCTACACAAATAATAAAATATATTTGCAAATGCATGCAAATGAAACATTTTGCACTTTTCCAAAACATAGGTACAAATAAAACGTTTTGCACTTTTCTAAAATATGCAAATGAAACATTTTGCACTTTTCTAAAACATGCAAATAACACAATTTGCACTTTTCTAAAACATGCAAATAAAACAATTTGGACTTTTCTAAAACATGAAAATAAAACATTTTTCACTTTTCTAAAACATGCAAATGAAACATTTTGCACTTTTCTAAAACATGCAAATAACACAATTTTCACTTTTCTAAAACATGCAAATAAAACAATTTGGACTTTTCAATACATGAAAATAAAACATTTTTCACTTTTCTAAAACATGCAAATGAAACATTTTGCACTTTTCTAAAACATGCAAATAACACAATTTTCACTTTTCTAAAACATGCAAATAAAACAATTTGGACTTTTCAATACATGAAAATAAAACATTTTTCACTTTTCTAAAACATGCAAATGAAACATTTTGCACTTTTCTAAAACATGCAAATAAAACAATTTGGACTTTTCAATATATGCAAATAGAACATTTTACGCTTGTCAAAAACTCTTAAATTAACATTGCACGTATCTTCATTATTTCGTGTTTTTTTTATGACATAGCTCATTTTGATTCTAGCTTGAATTGGAAATGGGTCATTTTGGTTTTTCACAGACGATATCTTTCTTCACTGTGCATCTTAAAAAATATGTAGCATATCGAAGGCAAGCTATTTGTAACGTCAATTAAATACATGCTGCCATTATATGGCAAGCGGACAGCTACAGAAGTCCGATATATTCAAATACGGTGTATGGCGATTCCACTGTACAACGTTTTTGAGTGTACTGGAAATACATTTAAACATTGTTACGGTTGACGGACATTTGCTACCCGGAGCTGGACAATCGCTAACCCGACATTTGCTACCGGGACATTTGAAAAGGAAAAGATATGAATGATGGGGTATGAGGTTGAGTTAATTTGAGTAGTGACCTAATTACATTAATCATGCGCGTGGTTCTGTCCGTGGCAAAGATGAGGACACCCCCGAAAAGAGTTGAAGTGATAGCGATGAGAGTTAAAAATGGCCAGCTGAATTTAGTCAAACGAAGACATTCTCGGATGCTGATGTTGGCGTTCACGTTCACGCTTGCTTTTTTGATTTTAAATGCCTATTTTTTGAAATGCCTGTCTTCAACAGGGGACATCATCAGTATCAAAGGAGGCCCATTTCATCCTGCCGATGACGTCATTTGTGGACGACCCTTTAGCTGAATAAAATAAAGTAATGACTTGTACTAACAGCAAGGATAAGATTTCGATTATATAGATCCCAGAAAAGGCAGGAATCTTTAGTGGCGAGGTTTTCATTGTCAATTGATGAGTTGACAGTCCATCCAAAGTAGCGCTGGAATCTGTCTTCAATTGCGGGGGCTACAATGCTGCTAAGCAGTGCAGTGCTAACACGACTTAATGAATAAAATATTTGTAATATTACTATTATATAACATACCTAGAAGCGTAAACGTTAAAAAAAATGGTTGAATTTATTTTAAATACTATAAAAAACATCAAAAAAATTTCTATAAATTTAAACAGTTTAAACATTAACTTGGGTATAAATCGAAAACCCCTTTGGAATTTTCATGACTTGGAGGACCGTGTTAAGGGAGAGACTACTGTACTTAGGGTGGCATCAATAGCTAATAGTCAATCCGATCCGTGACGTCCTTTGTGGACGATTCTAATAATATTTATGGACGGAAAGAAGTTCTCTGTAAACATTTTTGTTATTCGTGAGACAACTTTGAGACTGGAGGACTTTGACAGAAATAGAAAAAGGTTCCACTCGACTTAATCTCTAAGAGAAGAAAATTAAATAATCGTTTATAAAGTCTATAATTTTTTGGCAGTGATTTTTCACAAAAAATGAAACAATCCTATAGGCTGATTTAAAATTTAAACACTTGCCCCGGATTTGTTTACTGTGAATTCTATAATACAACATTTTCGTAGTTGCTCGGGGAGTAAAGAATGAAGTTAAGCCAAATTAATGCCAAGCAAAAATCAAAATGTACTATCTGCAAACAATTTGAGAGATTCTTGGACGAACCAAGAGCGCTTTTGAATTTTCAATGTTCGTCTCATAGAGATTTATGTATTTATTGGAAATCAAAACATTTCGACATAAATGTTATAATTTTATTATAGTTAATAGTTTAAAATCAGCATGAAAATGCTAAAGAAGTTAATTTTACTTTTAACACTTTACGATCGCCCACTCAATGTATAAGTACCTAGGTAATTAAATTTATCTAATAATGAGAATAGCATATCATTTTTGCGTAACCTCGTTTAAATTCAGCTCTACATTTTAATTGTTAGGTTTGGCGAGAAATTACAAAATAAATTCCCGAATCTCTTGTATACACACTTGTTACATCACAGAATAACCAACTTATGTACAATGTGTAAACAAACGTACCTAAATCACGAATTTAAATATTTTTATTCGTGCCCCGTACTTAACATATTTATGATATTGTTAATTTAGTTAGGCAAACAGATTAAATTGCCTTTCCCATGGCTATTATTTAAGTTTAGGCTTATGGAATGTGGATATTACACGTCAGTTCTTCGCTTTTAGAATCTAGAAATGAAATATCTAGTTCCAACTAACGAAAAGAATCCTAGTTACTTGTTGCGAACTTGAACGCAACGTAGGGGAAAACCAGCTTCACTTTTTGTTTTGTTTCTGAAAAAAATTAAATATGTACTCGTACTCGTTATTTCAGTTCGTTATTTCGTATACAATTAATTTTTAATACTAATTGTAAAATAAATTATTTTTCATAGAACCAACCAAAAACTACACTCTTACTGATATTATTAGTTATTAGGAAGTACCTTCGATTTCCTTTGCGTTTAACCGCTCATCCTCAAAAGAAAATATGATTTTTACTCTGTGAATTATTTTTTGGAATCCAAAGACACCAGTCACTTTTGAGAAAACTTTCCAGCTGTATCGATTAACTCTGATGTTAAATTCCTTCAAATCTGTAATGCAGAGACATTATTGTTTTTAATTAGATTTATTTTAAGAGTTGCATTCTTTCACCTGTAAATTTATATAACTGCAAACTTCAATAAAAAAAATAGTCAATACAAAATAAACTTACTCTCACAGTCACCAATGTATGGCATGCTACGTTCAAAACCTTGCATGCGATTCAGATCTAATTTGGTATTAGATGCTAAATCCTCTTTTAATTTCTCGCACAATTGTGCAGAAATCCCTGTAAAAAAACTGTCAACATCGTGTGTCTGCAACATATGATTATACTCCATACTTATTTCAAATATTCGCAGTTTCGGAAACGTTGTCTACACGGAATTTTCAAGTCTTTCTTGCGACTTGAGTCGTATTTTCAAATCTGTAACGTTTGGGAATAATTTTGACATACTGCTTGCGTACAGAGGAAAATTATTCCATTTCAAAGTTGATACAGTTAGAAGAGTATCACCAGGGATTTTGGTGGTTTTATCTGGCCCCCCAAGATGCTCAAGCGAAAAAAAATGCATGAGTTTCCGAGGATTATCTTCTATTTTCTGCAACTTTAAGTTAACTTCACGAAGACGTGGAAAAAAATGAGGTGGAATTTTTTCAGTCTCCTTATTTGGAAACTTGAGCTCATCAAAATCATAAACTGGTTTATCCACAGTTACTTCTCCAGCTTCCATGACCAACCGGATGACATCTGAAAAATAAATTCGAACTAAGGGATCTGTTAGATTCAAATTTGAACTGAATAAATCGAGACATTCTAAACGAGGAAGCGGAGGAATGATGATATTGATATTGGTGAGACAAGATTGGTAAATTTTAAGGTCGAGAATTCTTAACGAATTCTTACATGCACTCAAAATTAAATTCAGTAACTTCACCACAGAATCAAATTTAGGATTTACAAAATAAAGCTGTACAGACAATTTGCTTAAATTAAAACTTGCAAGCTTCTTCTTCCAAATAGTATCCGCCAAACGTTGAGAAAATTTCAGAATTGTTGACACTTCGTCGAATTTGTGAGTAAATAATAAATCATGAACAAGATGGCATTTTCCTACTTGAAGCAAAACTCTAAGTGATCCTACATCAACATTTTTGATACATCTTAAGTTTGGTGAAACTTGAACAAGGTTCTTCATAAAATCATATGTGACTGGGGCAATGCTAACATCCCTTACAAAAAAAATCTCCTGTAGCTCCAATGTTGAAGGCGCAGGGAGACAAACTGGATTTGCTTTTGCCGCCTAGGCTGCGCCTCCACCCTGCCGGCCAAACCTCTCAAAGTTTGACAGATTCGAGCAAATTAAATGCGGCATGTGGACGTATAGCAAATCTTGAACGGATTTTTCTGAGAGGTCACTCTCGAGCAAAAGCTCTTTGATTTTCTTTCCATAAATGGAAAAAAAGTGAAGTAGATCTTTTTGGGGACAATATTCATCTTGGCCATGCGAGTCGTTACATGTCGTAATGTCATACCTGACAGTTTCGTGCCCACTTAAACTCCGCATGTTCAAGCGGTTGCTGGTGGATGGGAATTTTGGAGATGAGGAGATTAATTGAGACAGATCTGTCACAAAACTTAGTGGTTGGTGCAAATTGCAGAATCTTGAACAACTTGGGTTCCCATATTCATTAAACCCCATTCCCGGTTTATTTACGTGAGCAACTGGGTTGCCGTCCTTGTCAAAAATAATTGCATGGCAGCCCAGAGCAATTCTACACATATTTCGTTTAAGAAGGACGGATGTGGCTGCATCTCGCCAACACCGATTCACCAGGCGGAAATTGAGCAGATCTGTTGCAGTCAGAATCGGCTGGTTGTCCAATATCACTAGCAGAATCTAAACACAGCATAAATTGGCAATTTAATATTTTAAACATTTATTATTCCATCTATGTAATTAAGTAACTGATTCCTTGAAAACATTAAATATTTTTAATAAACATTAAATACTATTGTGAATATTTTAAGCCTTTTAAGCACTCACGTCTTCTGTGAATACATCAGTAAAAGCACCAACATCGTCTTGAGAAAAGGGTAAGTCGGGTATGACTCCTGATGAACCGGCGATGTTATTATCGATTTTATTTTTTTCAACACCTAAGTAAGCGTCCATTCTCATATGTTTTAAAACAGAGTTTTGACTCACTTTGTTGTCAGAGTTCAAACTGAAATACAACAAAAAAACTCCTAATTTGGATTGTATTTGATCAGGCTAATTGGTAATAAATTGTATTTTATTTAATTAATTGACAGTGGACACAAACTGGTACGTATTAGATCAATAGAAAAAATAATTGTAGTGATCATGCTGCTGCGTTAAACTTCTAAATACTGACATAAATTATGTTTCCAAAAAATCTTCAGTTTCTGTTTGGTTTGAATTTCGCTTCTTTCACCTATCTATCCACAATAAATACTTTTGCTTGTTTTAGTGATTTATTTCAGTGTTATTTCAAATAAACTACCAGCTTAGGCGTCGTGCATATATCTCGTATACACTTTTTTGATTTTTTTACACCCTCCCCCCCCTCTAAGTATACAATAGTGATCATTGACGACAACCCCCCCTCCCCCATATACGTATACATATGTCATAAAACATACTGATTTTTTAAATAACTGTCATTCATTCAATTTAATGTTCAAAAAACCATCACTAAATTTCATGAAATACCTTAGCAAAAATGTAGTTTGACAAACCTAGCATTTAATTGTTTAGTGCTTCTTGTATTGATATTGATATGTGTATAAAGATCCATAACGCAATACCAATGTAATATATATTGAATACCATGTCTCTTTTATTATTTAATATTATACCATGTTCTCTTACAGGAACATAAAGACTACCAAAACTTAAAGCACTTCATTACTAACGGACAATAAATATTTTCTATTATTATACTTAACCAAGGATATATTATCCGTACAATTAAAACCTGCAAATATAAATGTTGTATGGGCTGAGGCCAAATCGAAAAAATGAATAAATTATTATTATTATTATTATTATTATTATTATATGTGTATAAAACCTAAATTCTAAAATTTTAAATTTTGAGATTTCTGCTTTCAAAAGCAAATATTTTAAACTTTTTTCTACTTCAATATATAATATTTAATATATAGCAAATATTAAAAAACTCGCAACTGGCCACAAAACAAACAAAAAATGTTTTTAAATACATTTTGTAGGTTTTAGATCAACATAACCTTAATCGTGAAACACGAGCCTTAGCAGTGACGGGGAGGCAGTGCTGAGCGCGACCAAGTAAACTGAATCAGGTTTAGATAATTAAACTTGATTCAGATTTATCAGTTAGTTTTTAATGTAAAAGAGGTTAATTTAAGTTTCGCACTAGATCAAAATTTTGCTTCGTACCGGTTGCTCACAGCAAATTCACATGTGATACGCTATTCAAAAAAAAATGTATTAGCAGAATTTAATTGTTAATTATGCTTGTGCTCAAAACTGCACACCGTGTAGTTTTTGAAATAATTTTTGTTTGTTTTAAACTCCCTCTAAAAAGTGATGTATGGGCCAGAAGTGAAAACAAACAGTTTTGGTTTACTTTTTTTAAGAGCTCAAAAATTATGTACCACTCGTTGAAGTTAAAATCAGTCAAGTATTTCAAAACGGAAATGAATTATGAACTGTATTTCCTGTAACCTTGGCGCAGTCCACTTTTCAAATTGCAACCTCCCTCCCAGACCCGTTTAATACTACTGGCCCGTCTACTATTACAGGCCCAACTACTAATGCAGGCCCGTCTACTGTCATATGGTGTGTTAAATAGACCCGTCTAATATTCAAGCTCCGACCTAGACAAGTGTATTATTATATGTCCAACCACTTACAGGAAATACCGCGTATAGCTAATATAGCAGCAGTCACTCAAATTAAATACATAGGGAATTATATATAAGTGCTCAGTATTTACAGTTACGGGCAGAAGTATCCGGACAACGGGGCTCGCAAACTTTGACCTCGAGTAGTATCAAAACTAATAATGCAAATATCACCATATTTTTACACAATGTAGCCCGAAGTACTGCAATCACAAAAAAATGTGTTTAGGGTTGTAAAACTAATATGCGTTGTTGCAAATAAATATTGAGTTTGAAAGTATCCAAAAACAGTGTGCAAAAGTATCCGGACAAAAACAATAAAAAATAGTTTATTACTAAATTTTTTGCTAAAAAAATACAAATTTGAAAATAAACAATATTTTAACTTAAGCTAGTACGTTTTTAGACCTTTCTATGCTTTAAGCACTTCTGCTTACCGCCTTGGCATTGATTTTATTAACCTACCAGTGACAGGTAGAACAATTGCGTCATAGGCCTACGTAATATTATTTTTTAGGTCATTTTTTCCTTAAATGTGGAACCTACATTCTTCAACTTCCTTTATCTACTGTTTTTGATGTCATGTATGGATTTTAAATACTTTGAACCATCAAAAATTGCCCCAGACCGGGGGGCAAAGCAAATTTTTTGTTTTAAAAAAATCGTCAAATAATTAGAAAAGTGAAAGCAAGTCCTTAATTGAGTGGACTAAAATTGCTTAACCAGGTGGAAAGTAAAACCAGAGAGCAGGCAAGTTGACATACTGTTAGTAGAATGCTAACAAATAGCGCTTTCAAAAGTTCCATAGCTACCCAAAAGCATGGGGCCCTCAAACAAAATCAGCAGAAAGGACTTTATTTTCGACAAGGTTCAAATTGTTGATTTTATGGGACTCAAATTACTTTTTGTAAACATTTAGTTGTCCGTGGCAATCAAAAACATTATACTTCCTTTCACCAGGTCAAAAACTAGAGATCTAAAATAAAATTAGCCGACCTTAATGACCTCAGGGAAAATTAAGTCATATTAGATTTAAATACTTATTGCTGGAATGTATTAAGTTTTAAATCCCAACCATTTAATTATAATTACTAACGTTAGTATTTAGATTTAAACACCGTTCATGTATTTAAATCTTTATACCTTCTAACAGCAATGTTGATATTCAATTGACAGAAGAGTGAGAAATAAAGTTAGTAAAGAAAAATATTCAATACATGTAGTCAATTTGTCTTCCCATTCTACGCACTAAAGTACAATTCCACCCTCTGTAGGACCCGCTAATGAAGGTATGAACAGGAATAAAATGAAAGATGTTTTTTAGTTTTTAAGTTTTTACATGTTTTGAGAAATTGAAACTTTAATTTCCGTTTATTTTACAATTTAATAGTGTATACGTGATCAGTGGATCGAACCCTCCCCTCCCCCTCCGATTTAGCGTATACAAAAGTGATCAAGAAGCTGGACCCCCCCTCCCCCTATTTTGTATACGAGATATATGGATGACGCCTTACTGACTGCCTATAGTTGATAGTATTTTTCATACTAACCATTGCCTTTATGCCGTATAAAGTATACATTAATTTAGTGGCGCAGCATATTTCAAAATTTTAAAAACTTTAGGTGAGCAAAAATAATTAAATTTTACAGTTCATATACATACCGCCACGCTACTAACCATCACCGTATGCTCCAGACTCCAGAGCAGTATGGAATCCAACTCAAACTAACTGGGCAGCTGGGTTGTTGCGACTAACTAACAAATATTTTACGTATGAAGTAGGTGATTTATTTTTTAAAACTTGTGTTACTTACTGTAACTTGAGACTTTGAGTTGCAATCAGGTTAAGGTTGATTTGGTTGCGTTGTCCAGCGGCGTAATGTAAATTACCGGTGACAGACCACTAAATTCACTAAATTGTGAAGGTGAAATTACTTTTGAATTATTTATTCTCAAATATAAAACTGAAAGTCATGTAGTGAAGGCAGGAAGGCAGGAAGGGAAAATGAAAAGGTAAAATCGAATTTGAAAATCAAAGTTCCCCGCGTAAAACTGAAAAATCAAGGGCTAAAGAGTACTGAGAAATTATTCTCAGTTCGATAAGATAAGAACACCAAACCAAAACCAAACCAAGAAACCAACACCAACCAGCCAGACACCAATACCAATCACCAGTCACCAGTTAGTTAATCCCCAAACCCAAACCAAACCAACCAAATCAAATCACTAAATCACCGAAACCAAACCAAACAAACAACATAATTATAATTACCAGCACCAAACTAAACTATAACAAAGGAATAGTTTCATAGATGGCCCATAAATGAGGTAAACCAAGTTATTACTCTCCTATAATTACTACCACTGTCAACACAAATTAACTAAAAATTCTAAGATTAAAATATCACTGATAAAAAAAAAGGTAGTTAAAAAATTATATTGAAATGACGTCATTTGTGGACGATCCCTCACCATCTATAATCAATATTTTTTTTAACGTTTCAGCGACCTTATTAAAACCAAAACTAATCGAAGCAGTCATGTTTTGAGACAGAATTTGAACTATTACTAATAGCTAAAAAAATTTCTAGTTCAAAAATACGAAGGACAACTTAATTGTACGATACTGTAAATAAAAGTAGATACAATAGGTGATTGCAATTCTATAGTTAAATACAGTAGGAACCTACGACTGCCACTGCTGCGGCCCTGTATTTTAATTTCCATTTTAATTTTCTCCTTAAGACATCCCTTTTAAATGCGCTTCAATTCCAAAACATCGGGCTTCGGGCAGACGTTAAATAAGAGCATTGTCACACAAGATAATCATGAGTACCTATGTTAATTTTCACAAAACTATCGAGCACCTCAATACAGAGAAAACAACAAAATACTGGAGCAATTTGGATGATTGTGTAGTTAATTCTGTGGTAAAATGGTATTTGCGTAACTAATACTGCTGTAATAAGTTACACTGAAACTGAAATCACTAAAATGCATAGTACATATTACATTAATAGTAAACTTTATTAACTGGTAAACGAGCATGCTATAGTTGAAGTTGTAATACTTGTATAAAAAAATAAATTACCCCTATATGTATTATACTATTGGACATAGCGACCAATGGAGCTATGCGGTAGTAATTTATTTAAAGTAAATAGATTTAGAAATAAATAGTTTAAACAAGGAAATGACATTGAGCATGATGAGATATGCGGATGCGATTGTAGAAATAATTTAATAAGAATTTATTGTGAAATACTTTTATTAAGAGAAGCTCGAATTGAGTTATTTAAATTGTAGATGGGCTAACCATTAATTGACCAAGATGGTTTTGTGAATGTCATGAAGGACATAGTTAAGCAATCGCGGAAATCAATTGTAAATTCTAATGTAATTAAGAATGTAAACTAATAACACAATTCAAGGGAACCGAGTTCTAATCAGTAAGTAAGTTGGAACTTAAAAGAGTATCCTTTCGGACTCTGAGAATTACACACTTCAATCAATTAGCTTGTACCTTATGTACCAGTAAAACACTTTGTTTTACTTTATCCATTTTATTTAAAGCTAATAAATTATCACGACTTGATACATCAATTCAGCACAGTATTCTAACAGTCACTTTATTACTCACACGTTTAACTAAAGCACAATCCAATCAGTTATAACATCCAGTTTACAAGTAGTAGGTAAACACATCAATACATAACATGGTGGCGAATACGGAGAACTAACCATATTAGCACAGAGATTTTTAAATTTTTTTTTGAGAGAATTTCTTTTAGTTTCAAGAGCGAGAATTTTAAGAATTTATTTTATTAAGTTTGTGCAGAGAGAAGTTAGTTCAACGTGTGAAGGTTAAGAGCAACAGTATTTATTTTTATTCATTTCAATTCAGTGTTTACATTTTTGTGAACATTCAGCATTCTTTTCAAGACAAGAATTTATATTCGCCTGAGTCATCTACTAGTCTACAGAAAGTAGATGTGCAAGCGAATTTCGAGAACGCGAGTTGAGAATTTGAGCTGAATTGACGAGAAGTGCGTGAAGAGACAATACGAGCTATTCGAAAGATTGAAGCAGAGCAAAGGACCCTAGTAAGTAAATTAACGTTAATAAGTAAAGGAATATATATTTGAGCAGAGACAAAGTAGTACTACAGGAATATTCAGTTAATTACGGAATTTTTTAATTTTGTAATTTTTGATATTTTGATTTCAAAGACTCATGAGCGTGTAGGATTTTAGGTCTGATCAATCTAGGAAACTACATATAGAAAATCTATAGATATCTAGTTTTATGCGAGGAGGTATAAAACATTTTTGAGTTTAAAATTTTTAATTTTTGCCGAGCAGGGTATATAGGAGGTATTGCGATCTCATCGCTTTATTTCATTTTAAACTCATATGCACAGCATCCACTTGTTACTTTAGAGTTTAATTTTCAATCTGATTTTATACAAACATTTTATGGCAGATAATTTGAAGCTTAAGGCCTACGTTACATTGTTAGTTAACACTTTAACAATTAAAGAGACCAACGATACGCAATTTAATATTGAATTAGCCACTTTGAGAGTAGACATTTTAAATTTGATTCTTCAGGAAATTACCATTTCAAGTGTGAATAATTTTAATCTTTCACAAAATCGAGACAGTTATTAAGGGGTATTTTTATATTTCTGAATGACATATGTCAAAAAGATACGAGACTAGACAGACATTAAAAGAGGAAGGTAAAGAAATAAGTGACTCAATATTAGGAAAGTATATCGTAGGTAGGCAACCACCAGTAGACCCACCATTAGTAGCCCAACCCAGTTCACCATCTATACCACAAGGCAACACTAAGCAAAGGAAAGAGGAATTTGAAAATTCATTTTCAAATCGAACTTTAGAAGTAGTCAAAGAACTTCAAGACCAGAGTGAATTAACTTTAGCTTTAGTAAACGAGTCCACAGTAAATAATACCGATAGTGGAAACGAGACAGCAGGAACATCTCAAAATACGCAAAGTAAAGTAAATTTAAGTGTTGAGCCTTCAGAAAATTTAACAGACGAAGGGGAAAATCAGAACGACAGAGACGACGATTCATATTTAAGCGCAGACCCAGGTAGATCAGGAAGTAGTACCAGTGACGGTGAAGGAGACGACGATTTTGAAATTAGAGAAAATCGGGCACAACCACCTACCCCACCAGCAAAAACGGCAGGACTACCACAACCACCGAATATCCCTGACAACCTGAGTGAAGAGGAGAAAAAGAAGTTTATCGCGGATTTTCAATTAGCACTCGCAGAAGCAGACAGAAAAAAGAAAGCCCAGAAAATCAGAGACAAGAAGGAAGCCGAAGAGCAGTTAAAACTTGAGAAAAAACTTTGGGAAAAAGATATGGCGCATTTAAACACCGGAGGATGGACGCCACCCTAGAAAATTACCTTTCGGGTAGGAATAGACGAACCAGGAGCACATTTTGACGATTTTGTTCGGACCATGGCCATCATTGGAATTAAAAAGGAAAATCAGTTGGCGCGATTCGGAAATACCTTGGACAGGAGCGCAGCGACATGGTTTGGCAATAATGTGACTAATCTGGACATGGACACCCTGAAGGCGGCTTTCGTGAAGGCTTTCCCAGTAAGCGAAAAATTACTAAACAAACGCTTGCAGCTTCGAGTGATGTTACCAGACGAGCCAGTGGCGCAGTATGTTACGGATAAGGTAGCCCTTACATTGGCAGCCATTCCGCACGCCACGGACCCAGACTACATTAGGGAGGTCAAGAATGGACTCACGCCTCAAATGACAAGTAAATTGGCATACGGGGGCAAGGCACTTAAAACGCTTGAGGAATTTACGACTTTTCTAGTGGAGATGGAACAAACAGATATGGGTCCATGTGATACAGCTTTAGTGAAGGAGTGCCAGGCGAAAATTGCAGTTTTAGAAGCCAAACTTGGAACAACTAGCAAGGGAAGTTCTAAATCAACGTACGATAGACAGAAGGAGAAGCAAAAATTTCCCCGCAACGAATTCAACGGAGACACGCAAAAAGATGGAGGGAATCGAAACTGGAGAGGCAGCGGCAGAGGACGCGGAAGGGGTCGAGGCAGAGGCAATGGAAGCTATGTCGAGAAGGACAAATCAGATGTGGATTGCTATACGTGCGGCGGCCCAGGGCATTTTGCGAGAGATTGCCCGAAGAAACCGATACAGCGAAACGATAACAACAACAACAGAAGGGAAGGAGGCCACCGAGGAAGGGGAGGCTACTCAAAAAATAATGGCGAGCAGAACGTAGAAGGCAGGCAAGGAGAAGTCAGAGACGCACCACCAGACTATGAACCACCCAGACAGACAGCATATGTCTATATGATGACGACCGAAGACTCAAACTCACCATACGTAGATATCAAGGTCCGAGATAAATGGATAACAGGGCTTTTAGACACTGGAAGTACCAGGACTCTAATTAGCAGACAATTAATTACAACCCAGAGGATATCCTACGATTCAAACATTGACGTATGCGGCATGACAGGTGAGCTAGTGAAGGCTATAGGAACAGCACTAGTAGCTATGGATCTGGGCACGGGGGTATACAATGTGGAAACAGTAGTGATGGACATTGTAGAGCCACTAATAGTTTTGGGGCACGATTTCTTTGTTAGATTTAAAATAGCAATGGACTATGGAACCGATCAGATCCGATCACCGATCTTTGGGAATATGCCGTTCTACGAGCAGCAGAGAGAGAAAAAATTGCCATCAGCACAGAAAGTGACGTTTCGGTTTGAGAAAGTTGAGGGCCTAGAAGAGAAGCAGAGAGAAAGAGAGAGACGATTTACGAACCAGAAGGGAGGACGATCTTCGCCCAGTATTAAAGTTATCAAGCCCAGTATTGTCAGGAGAAGGGGGAGAGAATTAACAAGAGTCAAGAGGACCCATGTATTTTCACCTCCGTCCGCTTGCGCAAGCTCATGGACCCTGAACTCTCATAGGAAATCATGGCCTAAGTATTTCCTTGAAGGGGCTCGAAGACACTATAGAAACAGCGGAGCTAGTTCTACTTCATCAGAGGAAGAAAGCAGAAGGAGAGTCATTAAGAAAACAGAATTGACGACCATGGAAAGGGAGACTAAGACAGCCTCCGGGCTAACAAAAAGAGAGATGGAGGACTTGAGATGCGACAAGGGAGAGTCAACATTGCGACCATTCAGAGTGTATGGAAGGGAAACCTATGCACACGCAAGTCCAAAATTAATAGCCACTCACTTTCCAAAACTCTCCGAATACCCAACGACATGGTATGTATCAAGAGGAACACCATACCAACACCGCAAGTACATAATTGAAGGCGACGAAAAAATTGGAAGTTACGTTATTCGAGGCTACAACTCTACATTCTTTAGCTTTGACCCCATGTTCACGATAGAGTACTATACTTGTTATTATTCCAATCCACGCGTAAAGTCATTTTTATTTCCAGGAACGCAGAGGGAGGTAGACTTGGCTGTAGCTAAGGATATTAAAGTATGGACGGACTCTGGAAAACTAACCACTCAGATGCAGAGAGCGATGCGACAGAAACATGGCATGGGAGGCGAGTGTGATTTGTGTAGATTCTACATCAAGGACGATTGGGTGTGCGAGCAAAAAAGGCGAGACACGAAGCATTTACTACATCTGCCATTCACCAATCTAAAGGAGTCTAAAGAGAGAAGGAAGGGACTATTAAAAATCACAGACACAGTGAAGGAGCGACTGGACAAGGAAAGAATACGGAGAGTCGATGCCGATATGAGAAAAATCAAAAGAGAAAGGGAGCAGAGGAGACTCATTACTTCCAAGGACACAGCGGAATCTATAATGGAGAGATGGGAGAAATATGTACGCGAGTGTGACGATACTTGGGGAGACGACTGTACTATCAATGACAACGTGAAGCCATCAACATCCAAAGGGAAGGGTAATAACAAATCAGTTACTCATTTTTCCAGAGCAGCCACTAAGAGTATGAAGGGGGCGTGCAGCAAACATTTTGGCTTTGAAGACGAGTTTGCTATGGAAATGGAAATGATGGAAGCAGCCCAGGCCGAGGCCCCTCGGAGAAAAAAATCTATCAGTGAGGGAAGCCCTATGCCATTAGAAGAACAATTAGAGGGAGCGTGCAGTCTACATACCGAGAAAATCAACAAGGAGATAAAGAAGGCAGAACAAGAGCACCATACAAAATTGATGGAGATGCAGCTACAACAACTGAGAGAGGAGCAGAAAAATCCTAAGCTACAACAACTTAGACAGGATGTCGAGTGGAGCTACATCGCCCACCAAGTCAATATGCAGCATGAGCCAACAAGTTTTGACAAGAAAACTTGTAAACAAACAGAAAAGAGAAGGGCCAATGCACTGAAGGAAGCATACGGACTCCATCAATGGAACTTGTACTGCGATGGAAAAAGAGAAAGGGAAGCAAAGGCAGCAGAAGCAAAGGCAAAAGAAGCAGAAACGAGACAAGGCGAGAGTGTGAGCACCATCAAAACAACAGCAGAGGCAGACGACGAGGACTCGGACATAGTAGTGCTGAACGTTGAAAAAGAGGAGGAAATCACTACACCCACTCCACAGCCCACACCACCACCACAGCCAACGACAACAACTGGAGAAGACATTACTTGGGAATTGATTGCGCCTATGAGAAGCTTGAGAGTACATGCTAGAGCAGCGACAGTGACTAGAAGAGTAAGAAAACCAGGAAAACTCATGTCATTATTTTCATTGGCAATGCTTTTTTTGTGCTTTATAGGGCTGACCGAGGCGAGACCATGGTGGTTAAACCCATTTAAAAAATCAGGGAGACTGGGGACGGGTATCAAGGGATACGCTCCAGTACCAGCAAGGGTACCACCTGTGAACATGGTCTTCCCCGCCAGTCCAGGCACGATTAAAAATCTACCCAAGGGTGTGGAGGCGACAGGGCAGCAGGCATTTAAGGCTGAAAAAATATCTCAGCAACGAAAAAATGCAGCGATGGAAGCTCAATCACCAAAAGCAGGGAATTCAAATTCGTATTCGGACAAGGCTTTGAGAGAAACACCAGGCAAAGGCCAGAAAATTTTTGAGAGAGAAGATTCATTATCGAGAAGCGGAGATACGCCAGCGCGGACTGGAGATTCCATGTCTCCCAACGCACAATCAGTATATCAGGGATGGTCACCGCAAGGATCACAGGGCTCTGCAGTATCAATTCCAGGACCACCAGCGACATGGGGACAGAAAATTAAAAATGTTCTACCATCTGGAAGCGCAGTCGGGACAGCAGCGGCCCAAGCAGGAGGACTAGCGATAGTATTAACGGCAAGTGATCTAATTAAAACGGGCGCTATGGGAGCGATGGAGATGGGTCCACAAGAGATTCCAGCACCGATTATCAATAACACGATAGTAATTTCGAGCGACATACTGGAAAAGATGCATAGACCCTATGAAAATTACGAGCCGAGAAGCCCCACCCGAGAAAACAGCGATGACGACGACTATTCAAGTTCTGATGAAGATGCGTTGAGGTTACAGGTAGTGCCAGGATGGTTACCAGAAGCAATTAGAACAGCTAACGAGACACACTTTAATGGTACACTCAGAAAGCAGTTAACAACACCATTACCAGAGCTAGGAGCTTTATTCGGGGAAAATAATAACAATGTAGGAAGCGTAACGGTAACTGACGGTAATTGGACCTATATATTAACTATGGGTATTGTCGGGTTTGCTATTATGGCCATGTTATTTTTTTCTAAGTTTATGGATGTACGTGTGTTACGGCGGCCTACCATGGAAAGTCCAGAAGGGAAAACCGGTCCAGAAAAAGCAGAAAAACCGAGAGCTGAAGCGTTATAATCCGATGAGACTTGAAGCACCGATTATTGAAAATGAACCCTCAGATGACGAAGTATTTTTGAAAGATATCGAAGGAAAGGACTTATGTTCATATAAGCCTAAGGACAGAGAATCATTTATTCAAGCATTGATTGAAAGACAGGTACAGATGCAGGTTGACATCAACGAATGTTATAGAAAGAAGCAAGAAGAAGATGCGAAAAAGGACCAGGCAGGCAGCAGCGGCTTGAATCCAAACGCGAGCAGTTTTAGTTATTAGTTGAGAAACTATTTTAGGAAATAGTCGAGTAGGACTTAGGTAATTAAGTAGTAATTTATTTTTACACTTATAAGTAGAATTTTGAAAGTGCCAAAATTTTTAGCAATTTTGAGATTTTTGAAATTTTAATTTTAATTTTTTTTTTAAGACCTAAGGGGTCAAGTTAAATCAAGGGTCGATTTAAATTCGGGGGTGAGGATTATTGGACATAGCGACCAATGGAGCTATGCGGTAGTAATTTATTTAAAGTAAATAGATTTAGAAATAAATAGTTTAAACAAGGAAATGACATTGAGCATGATGAGATATGCGGATGCGATTGTAGAAATAATTTAATAAGAATTTATTGTGAAATACTTTTATTAAGAGAAGCTCGAATTGAGTTATTTAAATTGTAGATGGGCTAACCATTAATTGACCAAGATGGTTTTGTGAATGTCATGAAGGACATAGTTAAGCAATCGCGGAAATCAATTGTAAATTCTAATGTAATTAAGAATGTAAACTAATAACACAATTCAAGGGAACCGAGTTCTAATCAGTAAGTAAGTTGGAACTTAAAAGAGTATCCTTTCGGACTCTGAGAATTACACACTTCAATCAATTAGCTTGTACCTTATGTACCAGTAAAACACTTTGTTTTACTTTATCCATTTTATTTAAAGCTAATAAATTATCACGACTTGATACATCAATTCAGCACAGTATTCTAACAGTCACTTTATTACTCACACGTTTAACTAAAGCACAATCCAATCAGTTATAACATCCAGTTTACAAGTAGTAGGTAAACACATCAATACATAACAATACAGTGCGATTACAATACGTAAAAGTAATTATAAATTATCTATTTAATATGTAAGTATAGACAATAGATGCAGTAAGGTTTGTTTGTGGTATAAGGCTGTAAAAATAATTATCAATTTAATTATTTTTAGTTTGCACACACATTTTAAAAATCAAGTTTCGAAATTTTTAATAAAATTTAATAGTACAGATGAAAAAACCATTAAATATGTAATTTAAGGCAGTTTTTGTTCTTAAAAAAATATTTTTATCGACCCAAAACACATCAACTGCATCATGTGGTTAAGCAAATCCAAGTTATTTTGGATGCTCTTTTTAGATGCTGAGCAGCATCTAATAAAATGGTCATGTCCGTCTGTCTGTCTGTCTGTTGGTCCGTCGCTACAGGTTAAATCGTCTACTCGATTTTCTTGTAAATTTTTTTAAACAACCACAAAAGCGAGCAGGCAGGTCTGTATTGTTTTTTCACTTTAATCGGACTGACCGTTGCTCTACAGTTAAATGTTGAATGGACCCATGTCAAAAATCAGGAAATCGAATGGAAACAACCACCATCTAAAAACGAGTGAAGGTGCCGTTCACAAATGGCGCTAGCAAAATTTACCAAATTTTTTGTCCCACCCACTGAACTAGTCAACCTTTTCAGCGTTGCGTAAATGGCTAATAATCGTTAAAATTTCGTGTCATCTTTTTCAAAGTAACCCACCCTGAACGTGGGTGACACTATTTGCGTACGACCCCAATTCCGTGCCTTGTATTGGTATTCGCTTTTACATACAGTTCTAACGAGACTTTAAATTCGAGCGGCACTGCAGTACAACTACAAGGTAATCTGAGTATGTAACACTAATAGTACCATGTCAGCCAAGTGTAACTGCAACCTGCAACTGCGTTAGCTATCAAGTAACTTTAAAAATTCGGGTGCAAGGGGGAGCGAGCAGTTGGGTGGGTTAGCTTAAAGAGAGTGAAATTGAAAATTCCCCAAAACAGCTCAAAAAACATTACAAATAACAAATATAACTTCTTATAAAACACCTATACACGGTAGAAAAGGCATAGCTATTAATTAATAATTTTAAAAAAATACTTTAACTTCATGTCAAATATACTGGTGATAGATACTCAGGGACCGTCCATAAATGACGTCCTTGAAATTTTATTGTTTTAGGTACCCCTACTTACATATTCAAATTTCTTTAGAAAATATTTTAACTACATGCCATTAACATAAATATACTGGTGATAGATAATCAGAGACTTTTTTTATGACGTCATTCATATAACAGAAATTTAAGGATCCCCCTTTAACTTTTTTTAACTACATACAAGTCACATACATTTGTATGATAGGCATCGTCCGTAAATGACGTCATTTAGATAACATCGTTTTACAGATCCTCTTTAAACTATTTTTAAAAATTGAGATCGCACTGATCGTTTTTCCACAATTAGTAGTTGAATGGAGCAACTCCGAAATTGTTCCTTGTACATTCTAAGGGATCGATCGTTAATGACGTCTTCCAACGATATCATAACTTTGGGTACCCCCCTCCCCATTTTTATTATTCAACCGTATTTAGACGCTGAGCACATATTGACGTCCTTCAGTGTTATAAATATTCAGAGATCGTCCCTAATGACGTCGTTCAAATACCATAGTTTCTAGTATCCCCAGTCCTAACTTTAAATTTGTTTCCATCCTATTTTAAATACATGTAACTGGCTTACCTATATGTGTTGTGGATATTTAGGGATTGTCCATAATGACGTCATTCAAATATCATTCTTTTTGGGACCCCATTTTTAACTTCAAAATTTTTCCAACGTTTTTTTAACTGCTTGCCACGTACATTCGTAGATGCCTTATTGATAGTAGGGAAGGCTCCATAAATGACTTTGTTTGTAAATCATGCATTTCTCAGAAATATTCTAGCGTTTTTTAAACAACATGCCACATCCTTCCATGTATGGCTTTATTGATGGTTGATGGTAGGGAATCCTTTATAAATGACGTCATTTGTGAATGGTGCAATTTTTAAAATTTTTAGCTATATTTTACTACATGCTACGCACATTCATATATGTCTTATTGATTGTAGGGGAGCTTCCATAAATCTTATATTATCTTTAAGCGTAACATAAATTGTCTTGCGCTTTCGTTGAAGCTCAGCATCTACTTCGGGCCCGCCCACGGGCAACAAATCCGGCGCGAAGCGCCGGATTTTTTAACAAAAATATGGCGGGAAAATCCGTGCGGATAAGGTGGTTCGTGTTGCTCGTCCGTATAACTGACTTGGGCTATACGCGAATTTCAATGTAGGTAGCAACAGGCTCCAGATGTTTTCGAATTTCTGAAATTTAATCAATAACGAAAGGTTCAACTATAATACATCATTATTCTTAAATTGCAAAGTTGTTGAGTATTTTAGATACAACATTTATTATTATCTGCAAATGTACTTCGCTTTTCCGCTTCGTTTAAATCAACGGACTCGAAAGAAAAAATAATTTTAGTCTGGTGAATGATTTCTTGAAATGCATAGAAACCAGTTAGTCTTGAAACAAATGGACTGGAGATTTTTTCTTTAAACCCAATTGTCAATTCCTTTAAATCTGTAAAAAAAAATAGTAAAGGGCCTTAAATTACACACAGGTGTTAGCCACTTTTTAAAATTTTGTCAAGTTTTTGGAAAAAAAAATGTCAGAAATTTTAAAAACCTACTAGTACAGTCACGGATGCTTGGCTTAGTGCGTAAGAAATAAATCTGTTCCGGGCTAAACTTAAGTCTAGCAGCAGCAGGTTCATTGTTCCGGGTAAAATTTCTGCATAATTTTGGATCAATTCCAGTAAAGAAAGTATCCCCACTCTCGAGGTCCCCACGGGGAATGTAATTGTAAATTTCAATCCTCTCTAATTTTAGAAATACTACCCACAAGTGATTAATCATCTCAGTCCCATGCTCACATTTGATTTTTAAATGACGCACATTTGGAAACAATTTTCCTAGAGCCATGTTAACACCCGGGAAGGTGGTCATCTCCAAAGTGGTCACATTTGGCAGGATGTCTCCAGAAACGACACTGTGGTCAACCACCCCAATGTGTTCTAAAGTAAAGAATGCAAGAAGTTTGTTGTACGTGTTAAGAGAGTCTGGATCGACATTCAGCACAACTTTGGACAGAGCCGGAAAATAATCCAGTGGGATTCTCCTTGAATTATCCTGGTTTTCGTTTTCAAACTGAAACACATGCAGGTCATAGACCATCCAGTCAACTGGTTTTTTCGCACGCATACATTTCATCCGCTCCTTCTGACCTTGACTTGTTTGAAGTTTCTGACCAAAAAATTCTTCTTCCTTGACCAATTTCAAACACTTGAGATTCCTCATTGGCGGGATTTCAATATTGACAAGAAAGTCTTCAGGGTTTACATGAAGTTCCAGATATTCCAAGGTATTCTTGCTCCCTTTTAAAATTGTATTCAGTATCCGTGTCACTCTCCCATACTCGGCTGTGCTTCCTTTAATATGTGTAAACTTGACTGTTAATTCACTCAGGTTGAGTAGAAGGAAACTGTCTTCAAGGGGTAAAACCCTATCTAGAAATTGCCAAATATTAATTGGATTGTAACGTAAACATTTGACAAGATGAATCTTTCGCATTCGGATCAATTTAGCGAGTAGTACGATGCTCATGCATTTAATAACACGAAGATTTGGTGAGGCATTGATTATGCTTTTAATTAACTTCGTTTTTTGTCCATAGGGGAATGAGTCACCCATTTCTGAATACATTACTTCCAGTCTTAGAATTTGATTTGAATTCCAAGTTAAATATTGTAAATTGTAAACTTCGTTTAGGTTAGCGTCTTCTTGGCTTTGTGGTGGTGGTCTTCCAAATTGTTCGAAGTTTCTCAGATCCAGACAAGTCAAGTTGGGCAAGTGAACAAACAGAAGATTTTTAACACTTGATGTGGCGATGAAGCTGGAAAAGGAAAGCTTCTTAATTTTCTTCCCGTAGAGTGAAAATAGTTTCATGAGTTCATCGTCTTCCAAACGGTGATCTTCGAGGGCTGGGGTTGAACTCAGATTTTTGAGAGCCATCTCACATCCTTGAAGAAACTTAATGCTGTTTGACGGGAATTTCGGCGATGTTGTGATTAATTGAATGAGTTCTGGAAGGTGGCTATGACGTGGTCCCGCACTGTATAACTTTCTAAAGAATTGGTCGTTAACGAACAAGAAATGTTCACGAAAATCACCCCCATACGACATATGACCAGCATCCAGAGCGATGTCACAAGCATTTCGTTTAAGGAGGACCGAAGTGGCCGCATCCCGCCAGCATCGATTCACAAGACGGAAGCTGAGCAAATCTTTTGAGCTGAGAATTTGCAAGTTGTCCAGAATCATTGGCAGGATCTATGTGTGTAGTAATATAGAGTAGTCACTTTGAATTTAAATTCTCTGCTTATTAGTTTAAAATTTGAAATTATTACCTAATGTGTTAGTAGTAGTACTGTTGACTGTACTTTATTGAAAAAAAATTGTTTTTGTTAAGTATAAACCACTTACATCGTCGGAAAATACACTACTGCTGAGCCCTCCATTAACTTGCTCATAAGGCACATATCTTGATGTGGATGGAGCTGAACTAGCGACGTCAGCAGTGCCACTCGTCTCTGCACCTGGATCTGGATCTGATTCTTGACAAGAACATATTTTGACAAGCTTTGAGCTTGACACCATTTTGTAATTAGTCAAGTTGGAAACTAAAATAGTACAAATGTGTAAAAATTAACCTTGTACAACCTCGTTAATAAAATATTATGCTTTTATTTTTATCACAAACATAACTACTATTGACTGTTGAGAATACAAAACACAAAATTACTTTTCTGGCTGGTCAATGGAACATGGAACATGAGAATGAAGTTAGCCAAGGAAAATTAAATTTGAATTTTAGCGCTCCATTCACAAGAAAACTTTCTTTTCTTGCAACAAAAAATGTAACTTTGTATATTTTTAAAATATTATTAATTCTATTTTCAATCATTATTCAGTTACTTTCCAGAGCTATATTAAATTCTCAATAACAAATAACACTAACTTCCGAACTTTATTATTTAACCTCAACTCTCATTTTTCATAAATATAATTCAGCTTCCACGACGCCGAATAAATTATCCGCACTACATATTTTCATACTGCACTGTAGTTGTAATTACTTTCTGCGTAAAATTGACATTGAACAGATAAAATATTAATTTATTTCACTTGAAAAAAAAATCATTGTTTATTTCTAATATTATTACATAAATCGCGCAACCTACATTTTATACTATAACCACTTTGGACAAGTGTTTAAATCGGTAACGTAATTTGTGCCCAGCCCTTTTCTAGCCTCGCGTTATGTTGATCTTGAGTGGAAAGTGGAAAATAAGTATTGGATAAGTAAAGACTTAGGAAGATTTTTTTCTTCTCCCAGGGACTGAAAGTAAGTTGAATTGAGCGGTTGATTTTTCTATTTCTGTCGCAGACTTCCTCCAGCGGCAGCGGCTCCAGCCCGACCCACAGCCTCCACAGTGCGTCTCACAAAAAAACAACAAAAAAATCCAAATATTTACTCAGTATATCTTCGTCCCTTCACTGATTAAGATAAGGGATCGTCCATAAATTACTTCATGGATACTACTGATTTCATTCCACACTTTTAGGACAACCTCGTACACAATGGTTAAGCTGAGGACAACGGGGTCATATAGGACACAGACAAGTTGGATTTTTTTATGATGTCGGTTGTGAACGATCCCTCGTTGGATAATCTCCCCCGCCACTCGCCCCTTTGTACTTTCTTCTGTACTACCCCTAACACAAATTAGATGACAATAAAAACCAAAATATTTATGTAGTTCGTAGATAGTTATATGTATCTAATCCATCCAGCCCCAGCGCATCCAGTAAATCGAAACCAGTTTAGTTAAAGCTTTAAACAGTATCTGTATGATTTTTAAATAAAACTTTTTAAAATAATTAAAATTACATATCGAATACGTAATTAATGTAAACACCATGTATTGTTTTAATTTGCATAATATAAACGGTATCAGTGCTGTCATACTGTCATTTGTCAGGAACGTAATTTGAAAGTAGTTATAATAATTATGTTTGCTTTTTATTACAGATATTCAAGTGGCTGACGGGGTGGGATTTAACAACCAAACTAAAAGGGTCTATCGACGCTCCTACTCTTGACCTACCTAACCAAACTCACGATCAAAAAATGGACAGCTGCAAAGAACCCTCTCGTAAATCTACCCGAGGGGTCCTTTCTCGTAATGTACTCCCACCGAAGAGTTTAAGAAGTCGTGTCAAAGTAAAAGATTCACCATACGGACCATACCGTTCCAAAAGCTCCTTCCCTCAACCGAATCAGTTCCCTGTACTCAAATCCCTTGTGAATCCTCCTACTTTATAACAATTATATAATTTGAGTACTACATCAACTCCAGCTCATTTTTCACACAACAAGTTTGCAGTTGGACGTAAATCAAGTGGAGGGCCAGCTCCTCGTAGAAAACTCGCACCAAAGAGTTCGTCAGGTCGTGGAGGCAGAACAGGAAGTCGTGGGGGCAGCAAAAGAGGTCGTGGGGGTAGCACAGGACGTCGTGTCAAAGTGAGGGATTCAGCTGGCCGTTTCAGTAGCTCCACTCCCAAACCAGGTCAGCTGCGTGTACTCAAATCCCGTGTGAAGGCTCCCGATTTTCCAAAGCAGAAATCCAAGATTTCTTGTCAACATGAAGAAGCTGGAAAACCTGGAAAAGCCAAGGCTAATGCTTCTACTTCTGCTACTGCTACATCTGGTTCTTCTACTGACCCAATGTTGTAACCCGTGATTAAAGTCTGATTTTCAACATTTTCAATTTGAGATTTGTATCCTGTTGCTGTAAATAAAGTTTGCCTGATTTTATTTCCCCTTAACGTTTCTAAAAGAAATTATAATGGTTACCGTTGTAATAAATATGGAGTGGGATTTTGGAAGGACAAAATTTAGTTACATGTTTAATGCGTATAAGTTTTAAGTTACTATAATCTTCACTTATTTGTATTATAAATTATATAGGCTACAGTACAGCATAATTATATATAGGGATCTCAATTATCCAATTACAAATATTAACGTAATTTTTGTATAAAAGATTAAACATGTTTAATGAAGTAATAACTTGTAATCATTTCAATGCAGTTAAAATTCTAATTTTATCCTATAACTAAAACTTGAGTACTAAAATTCGTAAGCGAATAAAATATATAAATTAAAGGCTGTGAAAACTGTGACAATCGGAATTAATTGTCATTAATTAATTCTACTGTTGCCATTCAGAGGGAGAAGCAGGCTCCTTTTCATGAACAATCTGAACGTAAGGTTTAATGGATGCAAAACACAATTCCTTCTGATTCATGTCCGCTTCTGAACCCCAATCTGCGAATAATATATAAGCATTGAAATTTGATTAGATAAAACTATATGTTGGAATTTAAATATTTCATAAAACATTGTTAAGTCGAGTGTACTTTTTGTAAGGTTGAAACACTCCGGGTCGTAGGAAATAATAAACTTTGTAGTAGGCATTTGGGAAAAAGCATAAATTCCAGTCACACGAGACGCAAATTGAGATTTTATTCGACCTGAAAACTTCATTATTAATTCTTTCAAATCTGTAAAAAAAAAGAAAACACCGAATATTTACTACCTACAACTTCTACACCCTCATATTTAATTATATGCTAAATAATAAGTTTCAATGCAAAATAACTACCATCAAATAAACATCACAAACATATCTAGTATTCTTACGCCTTAAGTCACAAACGGAAGGTGCTATTCGTTGAAATTGGGAGACTTCAGTTCGATTTAAAGGTTCAAGTTGAGGTTCAGGGAGCTCATCAAAAGCAGTTTGCAGTTTTGAACACATTTCAGGAGAAAAACCCGTAAAAAACTGGTCAACGGAGGAGCTTATATCCTTATCCCACCACTGCCATGCATAAAAATCGATTTGAAAAAATTCTACTAAAGGAAAAACGACCCAAACAGAATTTTCAAATCGTTTAAAATCTTCGCATCTCAACTTTAACACACGCAGATTCGGGAAAAACTTTGAAAGATAAGTTGAAGAGTTGTCACAATTTTTAGGCAATTTTGAGTATTCAATTTCTAAAACTTGAACTTGTGGTATGGAGTTAATAGGGTTTCCAACATTGTCCGGTTGTAATCCGAAAAAGTTGATAATGCTTTCTTCAAGAATTGAGCCCAGTACTCGCAGTTTGTATAAACTGGGGAAAATTTTTTGTGCGGATGCTCCGTCTTGGAAAACAAAATAGCTCGGATCCACATTGATAAGTCTCTCAGCCTCAGCTACATTGTACGAACTACTTCGTTCCTTTAAAGTGATAGATTTTAAATTTTTCATTGGGAGAATTCTAAGTTTATTTTGGTTCTTGCTCATTTCAGAGACTGATAAACTCAGATGTTCGAGTGTATCTTTGGAAGATTTTAATAGCGCACTGATTAAAGTTGAGCTACTGCAACTGGTTTCACCTACGCAAACACTTAATTTGGTTAGTTGCGGATTTATTTTGGCAAAATTTTGTAGTTGTTGTTGTTCAGAATTCCATCTAAACTCAGTCGTCAGTGGTATGTTATATTGGAAACTTCGAATAAGGTGACCTTTCCCCTCTTTCAGAATGTGTGGTAGCGTAGCAATTTCGACATTTTCGATGCGGACCAAGTTTGGAAGGGTAGAAAGTAGCCGATGTATAAGTGGTCCATCGTACCCAGAAGCATTGCCACCAGCAACAAGACATTTAATCGAGTTCACTTTGGAGGCATTCTCGAGAAATTGTCTTTTTTCTTTGCTTTTATTTCTTTTCGAAGGAGATGATGCAGGCCTTGCTTCGCGTAAATCAAGACGTTGGATATTTGTTGTGTAAGTGGATAGAATATCGAGCAGACTTTCCAGACAAATGAAACCGTGAGGACTTACGGTTTTAATTTGGTCTCCATGAAGTTTGAAGAACGTAATCAGATCCAAGTACAGCGATAATTCAGTTCCAGGAAGATCTTTTCGGGAGGGAGAGTTTGTGTGACCAAGTAGGTGTAAATCCGAAGCTGGAAATTTTGTTGATTTTGACATTACATCCGTTAGTTGAGTTAAGGTCACAATTTTCTTTCTTTTTTGACTTTTTCCCGTTTCCACACAGCGGCCGAAATAGATCCTGCTTCGTGTCCGAGTCTCATCGTTACCCGGGTAATCTGCACTGTCTTCAATATTCACAGCAAAGCAGCAAGCATCTCTTCGGAGCAGAGCTGAGGTGGCCGCATCGCGCCAGGTTTTATTCACCAGTCTGAAGGTCAACAAGTCTCTTGTGGAGAGGCATGATTTGCTAAAAATCAACGAGAGCTCCTGCAACTCGAATAAAATATTATAGGTCATAAGTATTTTGGAAACTACTCATTTGCTAATGCAATGACTGCATTTGATTTAAAAATAATAAATGTTGCAAATAATTAATCTTAAGGCTGAAGGCACTAATAATTGCAAGTTCAGCGTTTGACTGTCTGCACGTCCAACGTCTGACTTAGTGTTGTGACTTGTGCACAATGTTAGTTTGTTCTTGATTTTCTTATGGGATTCAACATTTGAAAATGTTGAAGAACAATTTGGCACAATAACAGATTGTTCTCCTATGTTAAATCCCATAAGGGAAAAGAACAATTGTTAACAAGTCACAACACTAGTCTGACTTATGACTTTAAGAAAAACCTTACATCTTCACGAAGCTTAATAGCGGGATCCGGATGGATGACAGACATTGGTGGTAACATGTCATCAACATCTTGTGGTGGAGAGTTGCGGATTTTTATTTTCTTATTATCAGTTCTGTCAAGATCGCCCTGAGCAGCAGACGAAGATACCAATGTCGAATCCATCAAAGTACACAAAATAAAGATAAATTTCGAGATTAATGATGCGACTTGGCTTAAGAGACTCGATCACTAGCTACATACAACATACAAAAGTAATACTGATTTTTAATGAAATTAGTTTTCCAGAGTTAATTCTGGTATAAACTGTAGAGCATGCAGGCAGTGTGAAACTTGCACAGAAGTTGACAGTTGCAGTTCTCGTCTCGTCGTAGACTCGGAGATCGGAGACACTTTAGAGCAGTGCTAAACATACCACGCTCTACCACGCACTACAACGATCTTCCACGGACTACCACGCTCTACCACGCTCTACCACGCTCTACCACGCTCTACCACGGGACTACCACGGACTACCACGGGCTATAATTTTATCCCCACGGGTCCCACTCCAATATAATCTCATCCCCACGGTTCCCCACGCAATATAAACTTATACCCACGTCTCCCCACGGGTCCGCACGCAATATAAACTTATACCCACGGCTCCCCACGCAATAAAACCTGATCCCCACGGTTCCCCACGGGTACCCACGCCATATAATCTCATCCCCACGGG